>LVTN01001048.1:39592-59921 GCA_001649415.1 Musa itinerans
ATTACTTAAGTAATTCCAGCTAAGTCCGAAGAATTAGCGTAAGGATGTTTCACGACTTAGATAACTCAATTAAGTCTGTGACTTTACCACAAAGATATCTCACGACTTAAGCAATACCAATTGAATTTGTGATATTATGTGCTAAGATATGTTAATATGATAAAATTTCATAAAATTAGAATGTTGTTATCCTTATTAGAGAATGCAATGTCCAATAGGAATGATTAATCTCTTTGATGAAGTTAATGATCTCCGATGTATCCCATCGGATAATTACTTTCTTCCGATCCAAAGGAGTTCAATGAACTTACAAGAACACAACTTGTTCCAAATATTTTTTATGTAAAATAAATGAGGAACTCAAGTCAATAGCAGTAAAAATCCAAGGAACTTTTGACCTGAGGAGTTGAAGACCAAGCTTTAAAATTATTTATTTTTACTGACCGAAATTGCTTGAAGTTGTTCTCTCATCCCATCCAATCAAAATCCTCCTTGATTTGCCCTTTGCCTCCGCGAAATCATCAACCCAACATCTCCCATATCTTTTGAGAAAACAAATGACATCTTCTACACTAAGATGAGTCTTTGCTCCAATATTTGAGGTTAGCTAGATAGTCTTTCTTAGTCTCTCCCATTTAGGACAAATGGCATAGGGGCCCCCAAATCCCTTTGCTATATTTTTGAGTTTTTTATTCTTAGATTTATGTTTTAAAGAAATCAAAATGGTGTTAGGACTTCCAAGGTGGCTTTCGTCGTGCTTTTGGACTATGATTGTATTCTAACCTCGTCCATTTGGGATCATCCTCCTCTAATATGAAACCAGACTCTACATTGTAGATTTTCTCGTATGCCTAATGGAACATTTTGGTTACCTTTTTCGCCAGCACCAAGAAGGACAAATACTGAGAGGTGGAAGGATTTGGGTCCACCTCCATCCTCTTGCTTTTTGCGACGATTAACTTGGAAGAAGAAGTTGATAGTAATAGGATTGTCATCCTCCATCGTTGAGTCCATAAAACTAAGGGCAAAGAAGGAGTTTTCCAAGTTGAGATCATTATGTCATATTACTTTTTTGACCCTATCTCAACCCATGATAACATTAACATTAATATTATGTGACTACTCTTTCTATTCGAAAGCATTCTTCTTTTATATCCTATGGTTGACATACTTCTACTCCACTACTTTTGATGTTGATTTGTCTTTTCCTGTACCATTAGATACACATGGGCAAATTTGTCTAGAAAGCTAAATTTTTATTTTTTATTCCCAAGAGCATCTCCTTTTTGGTTGATTACCTATGGCCTTCACTTCATCGGTCATCATCCCATTATGACCACCTTCATCTCTCATTATTATCTATTGTCTTTGCCCCATCATGTAGTGTGCTCTTCACCTCTGCCCTCATCTGTCGCTTCCAAGGTGATGGGAATGAGGGGGGAGACTAGGAGGTTGGTCTTGATGGACCTGTTAAGGATCATGAAGTAGGCAGATGAAGCACTACTATCAGCCAAGTATAAGGAGGTTGGTGTGACTCTCAACACCACCCCAATCGCCGTCGGATCCCTCACCCTCTTTTACTTTATCATGTAGACCTGCTATTATCCAATTGTTGCTTATATGTTAATGTTGTATGACTAAACATATGTTGTGGTCCTCGACTACAATGAATGAGACTACATTGGATATGGGAGAAGATGTAGTTGGTGAATGAGGACGAAGGTGAAGGTGGTGGGACAGAGGTGGGCAACAATGAGAGGCGCACTGCATTCGCATTGCATGACGAGACGAAAGTAAAAGGCTACATTGCATGACAATCAACGAGACAAAGATATCATTTTTTAGAAAATAAGAAGCACATTGTAGGATTAAACCAAAAAGGGTCAAATTTTGGGAAAAAAAGTGATCCTATTTTTAGGGCAATTTATCAGATATACTTGTAAATATAAAATAGCATATTTTGTTATTATATATATATATAATATAAAATTAGTATTTTATGTATTTACCTTGCGAAATTAAAAAATCTTATAGGTATAGCAAAGTAGTTGATCTCCATCAGTCGATCGGAAAATATAGAGAAATATAATTAATCAAATATTTGATGAAAGTAATTAAGAATATTTTAAATATTTCAGTTGTTGAACAATTAATTATTATAATTAGTGATGATTGAGTTCAATTTACTGGATGGAGAAGTGACGTATGTAAAAGATTTAAATATTTGAATGGATATATATATATATATATATAATTGGAGGATGTATATGCACTTTGACAACTTGAAGGGGGAAGATATGCTACTTACAAACTTTTGAGAGGACGTATCTATTAATTAATTTTTTCTGTTAATATCTACTTGTTTCCCAGTTCATCTGATCCTATAGAGTACATCAAAGTCAAACTCCCATCAATCTGCTTCCTATTTGGTGGATCTCAATTTCCAACTTTCTCCTGTAATCCTCAGTTTGATCAACAAATAAGTCTGGATAAACTGATTCTACTGATGTGATGTTGAATCCTTTCTGGCCATTGAAGTGGTTGCATGAGACTTCTGATGGATATGATTTGCTTGGCTGCATCTGTAGAGATTCTCATTTTTACAGGGTTCAAACTCATGCTTGCTGTGGCATTCTCATCACAAGTTCAAACTTCTCTCTGTTGCCATTCTGATTTCTTGCTGTTTGCTTTTGTCCCTCAGTCGCTTGAGATTCTGCATATGATGTAATAATCTGAGATGTCCTAATGTTGATTGTGTTCATAATAGACACGAATTTTCCTTTTGCCCCAACATATGCTGATTGGGGCATTGTTTGAGTTTACTCAACATATGAACTTGCTGTTAGTAAGTGTTCATTTTTTTCGGTTTAAATTGTTGGTTCATTATAATTGTCCTTTGATAAAAAGTTATTGCTCGATAAGAAGTTTAGAAAACAGTATGTAATTATATAAGAAGATAAAAGAACATTTTGACCATCTGAGAGATAGGACTAGAAGAGGAGGTATTCTAATCCTATCTCCTAAAAGCTTTGGCAGAAAATAATGCAAAGAAATGATATGTTGGCAACTCTTTTTTAGCAAAAACTTCACAAGAAGATGAACATCATCTGTAAGATTTAGATTCTTTATCAGAATGTATTATCAATGTGTTACTAAATGCTATACATTTCTATTATTTTAAATGGATACTAAATGTAACTCCTAAACAGTACAAATCCTCCATAGGCAACCCTCAAAGATGCAATTGCTTCACTAAACTATGGAATAGTCGAACATACATTTGTCTGGAACTCTGCCAACAGAAACAACTTGACATAATTCAGCTGAAAAACCAACATCGAAAGCAACACAAATTGCTCTGCATTAAATTCCATTTTAGAAACAGAAAATATCAGCTTATTGCAAGAACCAGCGCTTACTGCTAGATAAAAAAATATCTACATATATGTTACAACAAGAGTCTAGAAAAGAACTGCTTTCCAGAAACTCCAGCATTCTTATCGACAGTATAACCGTTCACTATAAACAGATTGAAACTATCTAAATGCCAGTTCTGGAAATGATCTTCACAGAAGTTTAAGACATATACCTACGAATTCTATGATCCTGAACAGAGAACTTAAGCAGATAACAGGTGCCTCAGATGAAGTAAATGTTCTTCATTAGATATATTGAGAGAGAGGACCATGCCGCTGCTGACGTACTCGACGGCCCTGACGGCGGCGAGCTTTTTGAGGTCGTCCTGGGCGAGGGCGGCGGGGACTGAGAGGGCTCGGATGGGAGCCACGGCAGGCCGGCGGCGTACGAGGAGGGCACGACGGCGAAGGAGGAGAGGGGAGGAAGAGGGGTGGAGGAGGGAAGAGGCCGCCATGGTGGTGGAAGATCGGGAGACAAAGAAGTGGGCTTTCTAGATTTTGGGTGGTGGCGATGGGGCTTGGGAATGGCAACAGAGGAGTCTGCGCGTTTGGTTGGTGGTGGTGCGATCGGGGGGTGTCGTTGCAAATGGATTCGAGGGGAGAAGGGAGGTTGGTGGACGTATAAAAGGTTGGTAGGTTTATTATTATTATTATTATTATTATTATTATTATTATTATTTAAGAAACTTCATCATTATTTCAAGCCGGAAGGAACAGAGCTCCGATATACAAATGAGTTAAAAGTCAAAGACCCCAAAAGAATGATAACTCCTGTATTATTCCGCCAACAAGAATTCCTCTTCGCAAATTTATTCATCGCTCATTTTTAAACTAATCAACTTTCTATTATATAGATCCTTCGGAACCTATACGAGGTTATAACTAGGTTGATCCTTTACGGACGCATATGTCATAAGAACGTCTCATTACTTAAGTAATTCCAGCTAAGTCCGAAGAATTAGCGTAAGGATGTTTCACGACTTAGATAACTCAATTAAGTCTGTGACTTTACCACAAAGATATCTCACGACTTAAGCAATACCAATTGAATTTGTGATATTATGTGCTAAGATATGTTAATATGATAAAATTTCATAAAATTAGAATGTTGTTATCCTTATTAGAGAATGCAATGTCCAATAGGAATGATTAATCTCTTTGATGAAGTTAATGATCTCCGATGTATCCCATCGGATAATTACTTTCTTCCGATCCAAAGGAGTTCAATGAACTTACAAGAACACAACTTGTTCCAAATATTTTTTATGTAAAATAAATGAGGAACTCAAGTCAATAGCAGTAAAAATCCAAGGAACTTTTGACCTGAGGAGTTGAAGACCAAGCTTTAAAATTATTTATTTTTACTGACCGAAATTGCTTGAAGTTGTTCTCTCATCCCATCCAATCAAAATCCTCCTTGATTTGCCCTTTGCCTCCGCGAAATCATCAACCCAACATCTCCCATATCTTTTGAGAAAACAAATGACATCTTCTACACTAAGATGAGTCTTTGCTCCAATATTTGAGGTTAGCTAGATAGTCTTTCTTAGTCTCTCCCATTTAGGACAAGTGGCATAGGGGCCCCCAAATCCCTTTGCTATATTTTTGAGTTTTTTATTCTTAGATTTATGTTTTAAAGAAATCAAAATGGTGTTAGGACTTCCAAGGTGGCTTTCGTCGTGCTTTTGGACTATGATTGTATTCTAACCTCGTCCATTCGGGATCATCCTCCTCTAATATGAAACCAGACTCTACATTGTAGATTTTCTCGTATGCCTAATGGAACATTTTGGTTACCTTTTTCGCCAGCACCAAGAAGGACAAATACTGAGAGGTGGAAGGATTTGGGTCCACCTCCATCCTCTTGCTTTTTGCGACGATTAACTTGGAAGAAGAAGTTGATAGTAATAGGATTGTCATCCTCCATCGTTGAGTCCATAAAACTAAGGGCAAAGAAGGAGTTTTCCAAGTTGAGATCATTATGTCACATTACTTTTTTGACCCTATCTCAACCCATGATAACATTAACATTAATATTATGTGACTACTCTTTCTATTCGAAAGCATTCTTCTTTTATATCCTATGGTTGACATACTTCTACTCCACTACTTTTGATGTTGATTTGTCTTTTCCTGTACCATTAGATACACATGGGCAAATTTGTCTAGAAAGCTAAATTTTTATTTTTTATTCCCAAGAGCATCTCCTTTTTGGTTGATTACCTATGGCCTTCACTTCATCGGTCATCATCCCATTATGACCACCTTCATCTCTCATTATTATCTATTGTCTTTGCCCCATCATGTAGTGTGCTCTTCACCTCTGCCCTCATCTGTCGCTTCCAAGGTGATGGGAATGAGGGGGGAGACTAGGAGGTTGGTCTTGATGGACCTGTTAAGGATCATGAAGTAGGCAGATGAAGCACTACTATCAGCCAAGTATAAGGAGGTTGGTGTGACTCTCAACACCACCCCAATCGCCGTCGGATCCCTCACCCTCTTTTACTTTATCATGTAGACCTGCTATTATCCAATTGTTGCTTATATGTTAATGTTGTATGACTAAACATATGTTGTGGTCCTCGACTACAATGAATGAGACTACATTGGATATGGGAGAAGATGTAGTTGGTGAATGAGGACGAAGGTGAAGGTGGTGGGACAGAGGTGGGCAACAATGAGAGGCGCACTGCATTCGCATTGCATGACGAGACGAAAGTAAAAGGCTACATTGCATGACAATCAACGAGACAAAGATATCATTTTTTAGAAAATAAGAAGCACATTGTAGGATTAAACCAAAAAGGGTCAAATTTTGGGAAAAAAAGTGATCCTATTTTTAGGGCAATTTATCAGATATACTTGTAAATATAAAATAGCATATTTTGTTATTATATATATATATAATATAAAATTAGTATTTTATGTATTTACCTTGCGAAATTAAAAAATCTTATAGGTATAGCAAAGTAGTTGATCTCCATCAGTCGATCGGAAAATATAGAGAAATATAATTAATCAAATATTTGATGAAAGTAATTAAGAATATTTTAAATATTTCAGTTGTTGAACAATTAATTATTATAATTAGTGATGATTGAGTTCAATTTACTGGATGGAGAAGTGACGTATGTAAAAGATTTAAATATTTGAATGGATATATATATATATATATATATAATTGGAGGATGTATATGCACTTTGACAACTTGAAGGGGGAAGATATGCTACTTACAAACTTTTGAGAGGACGTATCTATTAATTAATTTTTTCTGTTAATATCTACTTGTTTCCCAGTTCATCTGATCCTATAGAGTACATCAAAGTCAAACTCCCATCAATCTGCTTCCTATTTGGTGGATCTCAATTTCCAACTTTCTCCTGTAATCCTCAGTTTGATCAACAAATAAGTCTGGATAAACTGATTCTACTGATGTGATGTTGAATCCTTTCTGGCCATTGAAGTGGTTGCATGAGACTTCTGATGGATATGATTTGCTTGGCTGCATCTGTAGAGATTCTCATTTTTACAGGGTTCAAACTCATGCTTGCTGTGGCATTCTCATCACAAGTTCAAACTTCTCTCTGTTGCCATTCTGATTTCTTGCTGTTTGCTTTTGTCCCTCAGTCGCTTGAGATTCTGCATATGATGTAATAATCTGAGATGTCCTAATGTTGATTGTGTTCATAATAGACACGAATTTTCCTTTTGCCCCAACATATGCTGATTGGGGCATTGTTTGAGTTTACTCAACATATGAACTTGCTGTTAGTAAGTGTTCATTTTTTTCGGTTTAAATTGTTGGTTCATTATAATTGTCCTTTGATAAAAAGTTATTGCTCGATAAGAAGTTTAGAAAACAGTATGTAATTATATAAGAAGATAAAAGAACATTTTGACCATCTGAGAGATAGGACTAGAAGAGGAGGTATTCTAATCCTATCTCCTAAAAGCTTTGGCAGAAAATAATGCAAAGAAATGATATGTTGGCAACTCTTTTTTAGCAAAAACTTCACAAGAAGATGAACATCATCTGTAAGATTTAGATTCTTTATCAGAATGTATTATCAATGTGTTACTAAATGCTATACATTTCTATTATTTTAAATGGATACTAAATGTAACTCCTAAACAGTACAAATCCTCCATAGGCAACCCTCAAAGATGCAATTGCTTCACTAAACTATGGAATAGTCGAACATACATTTGTCTGGAACTCTGCCAACAGAAACAACTTGACATAATTCAGCTGAAAAACCAACATCGAAAGCAACACAAATTGCTCTGCATTAAATTCCATTTTAGAAACAGAAAATATCAGCTTATTGCAAGAACCAGCGCTTACTGCTAGATAAAAAAATATCTACATATATGTTACAACAAGAGTCTAGAAAAGAACTGCTTTCCAGAAACTCCAGCATTCTTATCGACAGTATAACCGTTCACTATAAACAGATTGAAACTATCTAAATGCCAGTTCTGGAAATGATCTTCACAGAAGTTTAAGACATATACCTACGAATTCTATGATCCTGAACAGAGAACTTAAGCAGATAACAGGTGCCTCAGATGAAGTAAATGTTCTTCATTAGATATATTGAGAGAGAGACGAAGATTTGTTAGAAGTGACTCCTGCTCCCAACTCAAGGGACCAGAGGCATGCAAAGCTTGCATAGTATATTGGTATGCTTGTAGCTCTAATTCATGGACATTGGCAGCTAATTCATCTCCAGATTTGCTTTGATACTCTTTCCCTTCTATTGGGCATGATGATATGGCATCATCAAAACTATCCAATGCAGTATCTTTACGGTGTTCTCTGAGATTTTGATAACTATATCCTGGATACTCATTACCACTACAACTAGCAACAGAGCATTCGATATCCTCTTCAGTGACTGCCAAAGGTATTGAAGATGAATTCACGACATGATTGTTAGTGAACCCCTTGTCAGCATTCATCTGAGGAAATGTGGTGGTTCGATCTTTATTGGATTTGTGGAGGAAATGCTCAGCAACTATATCTTTCGAGAAAGAGACACAATCTACCTTTTTAGGCAGTGATCTTGTAGATAACTTATTTGATTTGTCCGTGCTGGATTTCCTTTTCCGTTTGGTTCCTCCAACTAAATTAACAGGAGAGAAGCCACAGTGAGAGTTGAGATTCCTCTTCCCAGCTTTGATAGGAGAATTGCAGCTGGCACGCTTTTGCTTATATCTCTGTCCAGGTGAAGCTTGTTTGTCAATGCCTTGACTTGTACCACAATCCAATTTTCTTGCAGAATTGGAGCTAGATGGGATGTAATCATAGCCAAATTGCTTCCCTTTGATTCCCTGAACAAGATGGAAACCATTCATTAGAGGTCAACAAGAAAATTTAAAAAACGGCAAGAGCAAATCAGCTGCAGTGATCAGAAGCATCTAAAGTTCTAAACAAGACTAGGTATTCCCAGGTCATGCTTTTGATTAAACTTTTTCTAATTTCATATATCAATCATGGTTTCTATACCAATCCTTATTTATTATTGTTATTTTTCAGTGATATCAGGCTCAGTATACAAAAACACATTGGGCCATCCGGTACGTGCATTACACTGATTAAAATTACCAGTTCCTTCGGTAGCACTGACCAGATTTTTAGTAACATGTCTAGAAAATAAGATGATAATATTTATACATAATGAATCCTTTAAAGATCAAGTGCAATGTTGTGTTAATTGAACTTCTTTCAGAACTCAGCCATTAAGCATGATGTTATCACTATCTTTATATGCTATCAAAGCAGGAAGCTCCAGGCACATAGATGCTCAATGTGAAGGTTTAAGCGAAAAAATGAACACTTTGTCAAGAACTTACCAGGTCTAACTGAATACAATTAATTAAAGAGCAGAATCAGGAGAGTATATTGATGGTTCGTAAGTAAATTTACATTGTGAAAATGAACGATCAAGCAACAAAAATGGATACTGATTTCTCAAAGATACAATTTTGAATGAGACCCTGCTGTACATATCTGATGCATACATAGGTAGTTTTTCAAAACATTTGTCCTGGATGCGATGCAGAATATTGACTTAATATTGCTAGACCAAACGTGTCTGTCTATGTTTGTGTGAGAGAGAAAGATGGAATCAGTTAAACGAATATGATAAACAATGGATAAACCCAAGTAAAGTCATGTTTGAGTATAGATCATTTATACTGACTCTTGAACAGAAAGAATTACAGTGCCAACAAAACCTACAAATTTCCCACAATCACAAATTGGAGCTCTAATCCTGGAAGGTCAACTGTACCAATTAACAGATGAAGGAAGAATCTTTCAGCAATAATTTTGTATTGTCCATTAAACTAACACCGTATCTATCGCATTCATATGAAAAGGAGCAAGGATATTACTAAAATGGATAAGCAGAAAAAAGGGAAGAAAAAGGAGTAGAGAAACAAGAACGCGTTGAAGCATCTATCTGTTACCGTGTCAATCATAAGCCATTGGTTGTTCTGCCAAGCTTGTGGAACTCTTAGGTCAGACACACTGTGTTCTTGAAGTTGGATGGAGCCAAAGAGTTTGATCACAATGCGATCTTCTTTTATGATTTTCATGACCTTCCCAACTCTCCAAGCGCAGAGATCAAGCAGAGGTGGGCAACAATGAGAGGCGCACTGCATTCGCATTGCATGACGAGACGAAAGTAAAAGGCTACATTGCATGACAATCAACGAGACAAAGATATCATTTTTTAGAAAATAAGAAGCACATTGTAGGATTAAACCAAAAAGGGTCAAATTTTGGGAAAAAAAGTGATCCTATTTTTAGGGCAATTTATCAGATATACTTGTAAATATAAAATAGCATATTTTGTTATTATATATATATATAATATAAAATTAGTATTTTATGTATTTACCTTGCGAAATTAAAAAATCTTATAGGTATAGCAAAGTAGTTGATCTCCATCAGTCGATCGGAAAATATAGAGAAATATAATTAATCAAATATTTGATGAAAGTAATTAAGAATATTTTAAATATTTCAGTTGTTGAACAATTAATTATTATAATTAGTGATGATTGAGTTCAATTTACTGGATGGAGAAGTGACGTATGTAAAAGATTTAAATATTTGAATGGATATATATATATATATATATATAATTGGAGGATGTATATGCACTTTGACAACTTGAAGGGGGAAGATATGCTACTTACAAACTTTTGAGAGGACGTATCTATTAATTAATTTTTTCTGTTAATATCTACTTGTTTCCCAGTTCATCTGATCCTATAGAGTACATCAAAGTCAAACTCCCATCAATCTGCTTCCTATTTGGTGGATCTCAATTTCCAACTTTCTCCTGTAATCCTCAGTTTGATCAACAAATAAGTCTGGATAAACTGATTCTACTGATGTGATGTTGAATCCTTTCTGGCCATTGAAGTGGTTGCATGAGACTTCTGATGGATATGATTTGCTTGGCTGCATCTGTAGAGATTCTCATTTTTACAGGGTTCAAACTCATGCTTGCTGTGGCATTCTCATCACAAGTTCAAACTTCTCTCTGTTGCCATTCTGATTTCTTGCTGTTTGCTTTTGTCCCTCAGTCGCTTGAGATTCTGCATATGATGTAATAATCTGAGATGTCCTAATGTTGATTGTGTTCATAATAGACACGAATTTTCCTTTTGCCCCAACATATGCTGATTGGGGCATTGTTTGAGTTTACTCAACATATGAACTTGCTGTTAGTAAGTGTTCATTTTTTTCGGTTTAAATTGTTGGTTCATTATAATTGTCCTTTGATAAAAAGTTATTGCTCGATAAGAAGTTTAGAAAACAGTATGTAATTATATAAGAAGATAAAAGAACATTTTGACCATCTGAGAGATAGGACTAGAAGAGGAGGTATTCTAATCCTCTCCTAAAAGCTTTGGCAGAAAATAATGCAAAGAAATGATATGTTGGCAACTCTTTTTTAGCAAAAACTTCACAAGAAGATGAACATCATCTGTAAGATTTAGATTCTTTATCAGAATGTATTATCAATGTGTTACTAAATGCTATACATTTCTATTATTTTAAATGGATACTAAATGTAACTCCTAAACAGTACAAATCCTCCATAGGCAACCCTCAAAGATGCAATTGCTTCACTAAACTATGGAATAGTCGAACATACATTTGTCTGGAACTCTGCCAACAGAAACAACTTGACATAATTCAGCTGAAAAACCAACATCGAAAGCAACACAAATTGCTCTGCATTAAATTCCATTTTAGAAACAGAAAATATCAGCTTATTGCAAGAACCAGCGCTTACTGCTAGATAAAAAAATATCTACATATATGTTACAACAAGAGTCTAGAAAAGAACTGCTTTCCAGAAACTCCAGCATTCTTATCGACAGTATAACCGTTCACTATAAACAGATTGAAACTATCTAAATGCCAGTTCTGGAAATGATCTTCACAGAAGTTTAAGACATATACCTACGAATTCTATGATCCTGAACAGAGAACTTAAGCAGATAACAGGTGCCTCAGATGAAGTAAATGTTCTTCATTAGATATATTGAGAGAGAGACGAAGATTTGTTAGAAGTGACTCCTGCTCCCAACTCAAGGGACCAGAGGCATGCAAAGCTTGCATAGTATATTGGTATGCTTGTAGCTCTAATTCATGGACATTGGCAGCTAATTCATCTCCAGATTTGCTTTGATACTCTTTCCCTTCTATTGGGCATGATGATATGGCATCATCAAAACTATCCAATGCAGTATCTTTACGGTGTTCTCTGAGATTTTGATAACTATATCCTGGATACTCATTACCACTACAACTAGCAACAGAGCATTCGATATCCTCTTCAGTGACTGCCAAAGGTATTGAAGATGAATTCACGACATGATTGTTAGTGAACCCCTTGTCAGCATTCATCTGAGGAAATGTGGTGGTTCGATCTTTATTGGATTTGTGGAGGAAATGCTCAGCAACTATATCTTTCGAGAAAGAGACACAATCTACCTTTTTAGGCAGTGATCTTGTAGATAACTTATTTGATTTGTCCGTGCTGGATTTCCTTTTCCGTTTGGTTCCTCCAACTAAATTAACAGGAGAGAAGCCACAGTGAGAGTTGAGATTCCTCTTCCCAGCTTTGATAGGAGAATTGCAGCTGGCACGCTTTTGCTTATATCTCTGTCCAGGTGAAGCTTGTTTGTCAATGCCTTGACTTGTACCACAATCCAATTTTCTTGCAGAATTGGAGCTAGATGGGATGTAATCATAGCCAAATTGCTTCCCTTTGATTCCCTGAACAAGATGGAAACCATTCATTAGAGGTCAACAAGAAAATTTAAAAAACGGCAAGAGCAAATCAGCTGCAGTGATCAGAAGCATCTAAAGTTCTAAACAAGACTAGGTATTCCCAGGTCATGCTTTTGATTAAACTTTTTCTAATTTCATATATCAATCATGGTTTCTATACCAATCCTTATTTATTATTGTTATTTTTCAGTGATATCAGGCTCAGTATACAAAAACACATTGGGCCATCCGGTACGTGCATTACACTGATTAAAATTACCAGTTCCTTCGGTAGCACTGACCAGATTTTTAGTAACATGTCTAGAAAATAAGATGATAATATTTATACATAATGAATCCTTTAAAGATCAAGTGCAATGTTGTGTTAATTGAACTTCTTTCAGAACTCAGCCATTAAGCATGATGTTATCACTATCTTTATATGCTATCAAAGCAGGAAGCTCCAGGCACATAGATGCTCAATGTGAAGGTTTAAGCGAAAAAATGAACACTTTGTCAAGAACTTACCAGGTCTAACTGAATACAATTAATTAAAGAGCAGAATCAGGAGAGTATATTGATGGTTCGTAAGTAAATTTACATTGTGAAAATGAACGATCAAGCAACAAAAATGGATACTGATTTCTCAAAGATACAATTTTGAATGAGACCCTGCTGTACATATCTGATGCATACATAGGTAGTTTTTCAAAACATTTGTCCTGGATGCGATGCAGAATATTGACTTAATATTGCTAGACCAAACGTGTCTGTCTATGTTTGTGTGAGAGAGAAAGATGGAATCAGTTAAACGAATATGATAAACAATGGATAAACCCAAGTAAAGTCATGTTTGAGTATAGATCATTTATACTGACTCTTGAACAGAAAGAATTACAGTGCCAACAAAACCTACAAATTTCCCACAATCACAAATTGGAGCTCTAATCCTGGAAGGTCAACTGTACCAATTAACAGATGAAGGAAGAATCTTTCAGCAATAATTTTGTATTGTCCATTAAACTAACACCGTATCTATCGCATTCATATGAAAAGGAGCAAGGATATTACTAAAATGGATAAGCAGAAAAAAGGGAAGAAAAAGGAGTAGAGAAACAAGAACGCGTTGAAGCATCTATCTGTTACCGTGTCAATCATAAGCCATTGGTTGTTCTGCCAAGCTTGTGGAACTCTTAGGTCAGACACACTGTGTTCTTGAAGTTGGATGGAGCCAAAGAGTTTGATCACAATGCGATCTTCTTTTATGATTTTCATGACCTTCCCAACTCTCCAAGCGCAGAGATCAAGCACCTCAGCTATGCCACCAACAACCAAACGAAGCTCTCTGTGATCCTGTGGCGGTGGGAAAGGCCTAACGTCCCCCTCATGCACTGTTTCCACCACAGGCTTCCCATCGGAACTATGAAACAACTCATATCTTACAGTATATGTGTATCCATTTAGCGAGGTAATTTTAGCAGGAAACCAAGAACCATACTGCTCCTCCTTACTTCTCAACACCTCCACCCTATCGCCTTCTTTGAACTTCATGATGCCAGTATAATATAACTCAGCCTTCCTCGTGCCAGATTGAACGATCAAAAGTGATAACGAATACGAACAATCATTCTCTCAAAAATCTTCGGTGATCACCAGTGTCTCGAGGAAGATACCCTTTTAACCTGATGAAAAGTGCATGAAATGCATCAGCTTGTCCCATTAATTCCAAGCATATCGACATAAAAGACGCTACAAAGAGCAGATCTGGCTACTAGATATTCGCATACGAACTCAAATCTTGGGATAATTGCAAATTAGTTGATGGCATAAGCAATTATTCCTCTGAGCCGAAACAAGTCTTGCAACAAGATGAACAAAAGATGTAAAATAACTGCTGAAGAACTCGATAACAAGATGACAAATACAACACATCGATAGCTAATAGTTCACAAGACCGAGCACCATTCGCCAAGATGAGAAGAGGAGGGGGAGGGGGGCAGTGAGTTAGCATTCAACTACCACGAGAAAGCAATACAAGAAGCCCATTCAAAAGGGAAGAAGATACCACAAAAAGCGTAACGACCACTCAAGAAACGATCTTTAGCAGCTCCAAGCATACTGCGACAGGAAAAAATAAAAGGAAAAAAAAATCTAACTTTGAAACGCGAAATCAAATAAGAACACGAACTTTTCACCCAATCAATCTTCAATTTGAGATTTTGGGCAGGGAGACTAGAGGAGCAGCTGGATTCCAAGCAAAAGACACAGAAAGATCGGATCTTTTGCACATTCCTGTGTGCCCAGGACCCGAAACAGATCGAGCAAAATGGAAGATAACGATCGGGGACTGACCGAAGACGATCGGAAAGGGATTACGACGCTTATTTTTGGGGCCGAGGCCGCGTATTGTGGGAAAACAGCGTGTTGTTTCGCTCCAGAGATAGGCTGTTTTGGTCACAATTCAGAAGAAAAGGAAAATAAAAGACATAAAATTAGTTCCTGTTTTCTTATTGTCTTCAGTTCTCACTCCTCATGACCAAATTTATATATCACTAGGAAATATGTTTTTTTTCCCACTTAGATATAGAAAAAAAAGTTTTTTTTTGGTAGTACACAAAAAAACTCTTTCAAGTTTCCTAAATATTATATTTAATTTATGTGAAAAATAATATCAAGATTTATTGACTATGTATATAAATAATAAAAATAATATTAATATGTTTCCGAATAGTAATTTACCAAGCATAAGATATTCAAGGATGACTAAATATATTGAATTCACAATGTACTAAAAAAAGGTCGAACTCATTTCAACGGGTTATTGCCTTGCAATATAGAATTGAGATAATTCGATTTTATCTCGAAGGCACAAATTCAACATAGGAGCTTACGTGATAGTCACAAGGGGGAGTCAGAGTGGGGGATGGCTTAATAAATGCAATTCTGAGATTATACTTGTTCGTCTAAGATGAAATCTATATTGTCCCATGGGACATTTTAGTTTTGTCAATATTCTTGCACAAGTGGTCAGTGTCGGGGGATGTTCTTGATCCATTTTTTTCGTTGATAAAGTTAGTAATGGAGTGGAGATAGTAGAAGTTGTCTTCCATCCCTTCTTTAGGCTTTGGGAGTTGACTTTTATACTTTGTAAGTTGACTTTTATACTTTAGCATCTCTCTGTAGCGCGTCGTCAGCAAAGGCTGACTATAGGGGTGTCGTTTGTCAGGACTGATGCCTGATCGGGATAAACGAATGACAATCACTTGCATCAGGTGATCGAAAAAAGGATGACTACAGAGGCATAGTTTATTAGGGCTAGCGCCTATTCCAGGATAAGCGAACGATGGTCGCCTACACCAAACAATCGAAAAAGGGGAAAATAGGCTTTGCTATTAGGGATTAATGCCCTTTATAGCTAGTTCGTGCCACCTTTTCTCAAAATCGTGATTGGCAGGGGGTGGAAGGTTGCATCCCTACAAACGACCATAAGCGAGGGGAGGCGCATGGATTCTCCTACTCACATCGACGTCTAAATGACAATGATATGCTGGGTGAGTCAGCAAGTCCTAAGAGCTTACGTGACAATCACAAGGGAGAGTCGGAGTGGGGGATGGTTTAATAGATGCAATCCTTAGATTATGCTTGTTCGTGTAAGGTGAAATCTCTATTGTCCCGTGGGACATTTTAGTTTTGTCAATATTCCTACACAAGCGGTCAGTGTTGGGGGATGTCCTCGATTCATTTTTTCGATGATAAAATTATTAATGGAGTGGAGATAGTATAAATTGTTGTCTTTCATCCCTCCTTTAGGTTTTGGGAGTTGACTTTTATACTTGAGCAATCGGTAGAGGGAGGTTGATGGGTAATTAGGGTGGACTTGTATATTCTTCAAGGGCTTATTTATGTTGATTGCTAGTTGGTACATCTCTCTGTAGCGCGTCGTTAGCAAAGGCTCACTATAAGGGTGTCGTTTGTCAGTGCTGACGTATGACCGGGATAAACGAATGATAATCGCTTGCATCAGAAAAAGGATGACTACAGAGGCATCGTTTATCAGGGCTAGCGCCTATTCCAGGATAAGCGGACGATGGTCACTTACGCCAAACAATCGAAAAAGGAAGAAATAGGCTTTGCCATCAGGGATTAATGCCCTTTATAGCTAGTTCATGCCATCTTTTCTCAAAATCATGATTGGCAGGGGGTGAAAGGTCGCATCCCTACAAACGACCGCAAGGGAAGGGGAGGCGCATGGGTTCTCCTACTCACATCGACGTCTAGATGACAATGATATGCTGGGTGAGTCAGCAAGTCAATACTTAGTCATTACTTTTTCTATCACAACCCATCTCAAAATTTTATTTAAACGATCTGATCAGCAAGGGTTATGAATTCCACATTAATAGGACGTTTACAAGAAAAAAAATTAAAAAGTAATGCACATACTTACCCTCCTAACTTAAGAAAATGACACTTGAGAAGCTAAATTAGATGTGGAATAAGAACTATCATAGTTTGAATGGGCAGGGGGCCATCAAGTTCTAATGATGAATGTTGTACAAAGCTTCACGTTTAATTCGAGGGGGGATGCACTTTTTCCTTTTTCCTTTGTTTGAGGAACTCATAAAGAATCTAGGCATGGAGTAATTGAACTTGGGAAGAATGCCCACAAACCCTTTCCTTTTTTTTTTTCTAAAATAAAATAATTAACACAAGTTAGGTATATGGTGGTGGGTGGTAACGGATCGGATCTGTTGGGGATACCTAATTAATCCGACCGCAAGGGAAGGGGAGGCGCATGGGTTCTCCTACTCACATCGACGTCTAGATGACAATGATATGCTGGGTGAGTCAGCAAGTCAATACTTAGTCGTTACTTTTCCTATCACAATCCATCTCAAATATTTATTTAAACGATCAGCGAGGGTTATGAATTCCACATTAATAGGATGTTTACAAGAAAAAAATTAAAAAGTAATGCACATATTTACCCTCCTAACTTGAGAAAATGATACTTGAGAAGCTAAATTAGATGTGGAATAAGAACTATCATAGTTTGAATGGGAGGGGGGCCATCAAGTCTCTAATGATGAATGTTGTACAAAGCTTCACGTTTAATTCGAGGGGGGATGCACTTTTTCCTTTTTCCTTTGTTTGAGGAACTCATAAAGAATCTAGGCATGGAGTAATTGAACTTGGGGAAGAATGCCCACAAAACCTTTCCTTTTTTTTTTTTTTCTAAAATAAAATAATTAGCACAAGTTAGGTATATGGTGGTGGGTGGTAACGGATCGGATCTGTTGGGGATACCTAATTAATCCACCCCGCTTAGGTATCTATTAATATAGGGAGGCATTCTAAGTTGAATTAGGATTTCATGACTTCACTACTAACTTAGGTTAAGATTTAGATAAAAATAACAATTATCTCTCGTTTTTACGATATTTTGTAAATATTTTTGAGTATTTTTTGTTGCTATGACACTCGACAATATACATATTTTTAGATATTAATCGGCATGTCTTGATACCATAATAAGATTTTTTTTTCACTATTAAGTGTATTTTGTCGGGATAAGTTATCCTATCTATATTGATTATGTCATGTTCTATAATATATCATGAACATATCATTTTTAAACCCTAGATATGATTAAGTAAGATCAAGAATATCATGTTTATGTCAAATAATTTTTATTTTTATTTTTTGAATATATATATTATTGATTTTTTATTTTTATTTTGTTCGTGAACGACACATCGATGTTAATATTCATATGTATAACATATGAAAATATGATATCTTACAATAGCATAGAAATCCTACGGAATTAAATATCTTTAAAGTATTTTGACTTTCATTTCTTTAATTTTTAATGTGGAGAATTTATCACTAAATTAATTATAAAAAATATTTTCTAAAAAAATAGATGCATTTCGAAAATTAATTAATGATAAGGGGTTCTTTGTTCTTATTCATCGAAAAAGTAGAGTGGATCGAGTGAAGAAGAATAGACTCTTTGGATCTCGTGATAATTTGGATTAATCTTAGCCGTTAGATTTTAATCTTAATTTAATCTTAGCCGCTCTCCAGTTGATCTGTCAACAACGGCCGTCCTCGCTCGCTCCGGGAGAACCCGACCTGAACGATGGCCACCGTTGTCTCCACCTCCGTCGTCCTAAACCCTAACCCTGCCTTCTTCCTCCGCCACCAGCCCTCCGCATCCCCTTCCCTCCTCCGCCTCAGGCCGCGGCGGAGATCACAAGCTGGCCTCCGTGTCTCCTCCTCCATCGCCCCTTCGCCGTTCTTATTCGTCGCGCGCCGGGTTGAGCGGCCATCTGGGTACTCAACACGCCGCTAACCGTGGTCGCGTCGGGGATGGCCAAGTGGCTGGATATCTACAGCGGGGTGCTGATGGTGAGGGTTCTGCTAAGCTGGTTCCCCAACATCGCTTGGGACCGGCAGCCACTCTCAGCGATCAGAGACCTCCGCGACCCATATCTCAATCTCTTCAGGAACATCATCACGCCCGTCTTCGATACGATCGATGTCAGTCCTCTTCTGGCTTTTGCTGTCTTGGGAACTCTTGGATCGATCTTGAACAATAGCACGGGGATGTACTGAAAATGGCGATGGAAAGAGGTTCCTTTTCGTCTTCCACTGATTTCTTCTTTTATGTGTTGGATTATGTTGATCAAATATATGCAATCCTTGACCTTCCATTGGTAAAAGATGTATAGTATTGGTAGAATATCCTGAGACATGTTATAGAACTAAGATTATCTGCACCATGTTTTTGTTTGTGTTATCTTGCTCATACAGCTTTCATACATATGACTTAATATATTTTAAAATTAATCTTGAATTATTGGCAGTTCTTGTAGATTTTTTTGAGTTAATGTATAGTATTTATGTGCGACTTGGTAATGAAAATGTGCTTCGATTAGCTACCAGGATTCTATGACAAAATAAAAAAAAGAAGCTTTTATTATGATTCTATGGTAAATTAGTTGGTAATGACATCATTTTCCAAAGTCAAAGCAGATTAATTCAAGCATGTTGGGATAGAATAACCTCTTTATCTAGACTGTATTAACCTTCTCTAGATTTTTTTCTCATAATCTTGACAATGTAGGTTAAAAACAGAAGCTTGAAGGTTAAAGGAATTAGTCCAGGACAGGGATAATTCAACCCATCTGATTAACCTGGAACCAAACTCTTGCCTTGGCTTTCCATCTTTGCAATCCATTGAAAGTATGTAGGTCAAGTTGTTGCCTCAAAATGATGTTTGTGACTGGTATAAGATCACTGTAACCATACATTGGAAGGTTGAAATGGATACTCAATAATAATAACAACAAAGCCATAAGCCGAAGGTTAAAATGGATAAATAATATTTTTTATGTTGTGTGATAATCTTTTATATTTTTGTTGTTTATGTCCATTTGTCTGATTAAATTGTTTTAGCTGCACAACTTGACCTAGAGGATGTAGAATGACTTGATATGCCTAAGCTCAAAGGGACAGCAAATTCTCAAATAAAATTAAGATTTTTATTTTTGTAATTATTATTTTTTAAAATATTTGCTATCTGTATATGCTTTGTTTTCTTTC
>LVTN01001048.1:78323-93092 GCA_001649415.1 Musa itinerans
TTTTTGTCAACTTTCAAATTCGTAGACAAAAGGATTACAAGAGACGTGGCTGCAACCTCAAATTAAATAGAAAATTATTTGAAGCTAAAGTTAAGGTGTCACTATATACCATTGTATTTGTTAATGTAGGCGGCAATGTAAAGTCAACAACTTTATTACAATAAAATGATATATATTATATTATATATATATAATATGCATTTTCGCCTTTTTAATTTCATTTATATGGATAATCGTTACAATTTAGAGGTAAGGAAGGTTAATAAGGGTAATATATGGCAATGTAAACCTACCAAACCGTTACAGCCGTTGTTTCGTACAAGGGAACTGCTTTAATTGATCGATGGCACATCTGTAATTTCATACCAGTGGTTGATGAGTTCCCGTCGCAATGAATACAATGACGCGGCGTGCGTTGCAAAGGATTAGAACAAAACCAAAACCTTTTCCCACTCGATCGAGCACAACCACCTCTCTTACCTACTCCTACGATTGAATGGTTGTCAGGCCCACCAGAAGACACGAATAAAAGAAGAGGTGAGAAATATGTACAGCCAAAAGGGGTAACAGAGTTAATTTCGAGCGGATTACGAGGGATTAGTTCGTGCGTCGGGCGATATGATGACCGGTTTATCCGGGTCCCGTCACCGCTTCAGCTTTGCAGTAAGCTTACCCCACACACTTGATATGACCCACCGGCCCCGTTTACCTCGGACTCGAACGCAACACCTCGCGAGAGCTGTCTCGCCGGCCGTTAGTTGACGACGTTAAAGCAGGGCCGCTATAAATATCGGACAAAGCTCAACGTCGTCTCCGAGAGCCGGAGGCGGACGAGAGGAGGGTGGTGGCGCCTGCGGCGGCGGAAGAGGAGGAGGGAAGCCAAGGATCCCGGAACGGACGAACGCCATATTCCAAGGCATTACTTTCTTACCTTGCAGTCCCTCCTTACGTTTTGACCATTTCCTCTTTGTGAATCGAATGCACGAGTTGTTCGATCGCGATTATCGAGGGGTCGATTGGTTGACGTTTGGGCTCTACTGTTCTTTGTTCGGATTTTTCGCTACTGCTTTCTCGACTGGGGTTTTTCTGATCCTTAGGGTGGCAAAATTTGAGACTGCGCCTTGACATTTCTTGCGGAACGTGGTTTTCTCGACCACGCCGAATTGTTTTGAAGCAATCTTTTGAGCGTTGCGTTCAAAATAGACGAAGATAATGTTGCTTTTTCCTTCCATTTCGCTAAAAAGATATTATTTCTTGGGCCTAATAAGATGAGCCCACCAGCACTGTTTCTCTTTCCAAGAACCGGATAAGTACGCTGTTACTTTCGTCTGATTCCCCTTCAATTCTTTTTTTTTAATCTTTGGATTGGTTTGGGTTAACTTATTGCCCTCAGTGGTAGTGTTTGTGTGAATATTGTTTTCGATCGGTGATGTTTATTGCGCGTTGATGGCCACAAAGAATTTTTTTTGAATGCACACGGTGTTAACTGATAGATTCTTTAATTAGTTTGTATGAAATGACTAATTTTTATAGTCTATGGCATGAAAGTGATGGGGAAAAGAAATATAGTCAGGGAAGCATTTCTTCAAGGGCTATTAGCTTGTTGAACGTAAAAAACTGTATTCTTTAATTGAGTGCGTCAGGCGTGGGATAGACTAGTCATGATTACTGATGAAACTAAAATCCTTCAAATGCGTTTCTGTCGCATAAACTTGTATTCCACAGAAAATTATTCTTTATTCAAGTTTTTGCTTACGGTAGTCCCACTTTCCCATATCTTTGTCCTGAAAATTTTAGGGAAAGAAATTGAAACAACTACTTTTCTTCACTAATTTGAGAAATAGACTTGGATTATACTTTCTAAAGCTAATTTTGTTCGCCACATATGGAGTCTGCTAGTAGATGTGCATGATTCATTTTGGCTTTGCATATTCTTGGTTTTATACAGCAATAAGCTTGAAACCGTATCTCGTTTCCTTTGCCTCATAGGATTAATATTAGGAGGGTGGTTGCTGTTCCAGTAATTCTATTTTTTCAGCTAAATTTTCATGAGACAAAAATGACCGTTTCTGATTGTGGTCGAGATTATGGAATGCAGTATATGCTATATAAACTGGTATATTGACCAATTTTTTGCGCATTAAACTGGTATTATGCTCTTTTGAGGATGAGCATATTCTTTTCCTCTTTCAAACCAAGGTCTACCTTGTGGAAGATGATAATAATACTATCAGGACTACCTCATGCAAGATGTTCAGGCACCATGTCAAGGCACCCCCCATTAAACTCATAGATGCATGTTTCTCCCTTTCTAGATGTCTGATTTCCTTTTAACTTAATTGTTAAACATCGTAAAGGTGTGATTGCAACTACCTAAAGGAATATGTTCAGGTGCCCCCATGAAACTTATCTTTTATTTGACATGCAAGGGAAGACCTTTCTAGATGTTTGATTTCTCATTAACTTGTTGTTGAAAACTGTAAAGGATTTTCTCTTCTGTTAGCATATTGCGAAGAACTTGATCTATTTGATTTGCTTTTGGCAGAGCAATGGGTAAAGAAGTCATGAAAGTGGCTACCGTTGAAAAATCAAATCGTGTTGTCAATCGTGCATCCAAGAGTAACTCTGATCAAGCTAACAATCTTTCTGGCAAACCTTCAGCAATTATAGAGTCAGATGAAGCTATTAATGGTACACACAGTGATGAAAATAAAGGACAAGAAGTGCCTTATCTTAGAAATGTAAGTTTGGGTCGGGGTCGGGACATAGCAGTATACAAGTATAGTGCTCAGAACATATTAAATCAGAAGAAACCAGCAGTATCAAAGCCTGCTAATGCTGGAAACCGCACTGTTCCTCAACCATCAGCTGTTGCAAGTGAAAAGCATGTTTCAGGTGGAAATCATGCTTTTGGTGCTGAGGCAACTGCTAGTGGAGACAAAAAGGCTAGAGCAGATGGTCGACAATCAGCAAACATCCTAAGAAATGTTCAGGTAACCTTCATTTCTTGCTTGGGATGTTTATTTTACTTTCACTCATCGGTGATGTCATGCTTCATGCATTCCCTCAATTTGATCTGAACTTAGAAAAATGGATGTGTTTTGTTTCCAATCTAGCATCTGACTTGTGGAATTCATATGCATGACATGTGCATATATGTGTATTTTCTTCCATAAGCAGTTACCATGATGTACTTCTACATTTGTTCTTTCTAGCGTCTATCTTGTAATCCTGATGGTGACAAGTTGCACCATAATTTTGACCGTGATGAATCCATTTCTTCATCCTTGAGACACCTTTCCAATTCACAGCATTTGGTTTGGAACATTAAGAATAAAAGTTGCATGTTGCATGTATCATTTAAATAACATTGGAAATATCACAAGTTGTGATCTCTAATTTTGATATAGTGATGAGTATTCCTGAAAGCATTTTGCTTTCTGTATGAAGTATATTCAATTATGAAATTAATCATGGAAGTTTTTGGCTTTGTGCTATATTGCAGAGTCATTCACCTCTCATCTCTGTGAAGCCTTTGCAACTTCATGATACAGTGCACCCAGACAATGAGGATTCTTGCTCAGTTACTTCTTCGTATCCTTTTTCTACTTTTGTATCTTATCATATCTGCCTTTACAGTTTTGTGTTAGTTTTTCTTGAACCATTTCATAGTACTGCAGCATCTGTAAGAACTTTAAAGGGCAAGACAACTGTGGCAGTTACCCCTACTTTTAGATGCAGTGAGCGTGCAGAAAAGCGGAAGGAGGTACCATCACTATCTGTGTAATGCAATTAATTTGTTATCAACTTAAATCCACAGAGTTTTAATCTCCTTTATCCTCTTACTTCAGTTTTACTCCAAGTTAGAACAGAAACACCAGGCTATGGAAGCAGAGAAAACACAATCTGAAGCTAGGACGAGGGTATGCTTTCTTGCTTCAACTATGTTTCTGGGTAATGGTGCATGAAAAATTAAGCTCTGTGCTATCTTACATCCATCTTGGAATTTCTTTATTAACACGAGTGCTGCCTGCATGATGTTTATCGTGTAGGCACTAGGCAGAATCCATAAAAACTTAGATACTAAATAATGAGTTCTAGATACTGCAACAATGTATTATTAGGAATCATTCTACAATGTTCTTTCCAATAAAAAGGCTGATTTATTATGCTTGTCTTCTTCTGCAATTTAATATGTTCTCCTTTTGTTTTTTCTCCCTATTTGGATTGACTGTGTATTGGTCTTTTAATCCATCCAAAATATGCTCAAGTATATTGCTGTCTTATTAGTCTTTGGAGTAACATACACATACTTTTCACTTATTTTTGTCTGTAGGAGTGCTACTGCTTTTTCACACATTTCTATCAAACAAAGGTCACATTTAGAGCCTTCCTGCTATATATGTGTAATAATTATCCACCATCATTTTTATGGTTGGGCAGTTGCTTATGAGACATTAAATATATGAATTCATGTCTTGCAAACTGATAAATTATCTTGCTTGATTTTCTTTACCAGTGAAATGAGAAATCTGATGTAATACTTGCATAAACATACTAATTGACCACTTGAACAAATTCCTAAGAGATATATGATAAATTATCTTGCTTGATTTTCTTTACCAGTGAAATGAGAAATCTGATGTAATACTTGCATAAACATACTAATTGACTACTTGAACAAATTCCTAGGAGATATATGAAACTTATTGAATGCTTTCTGTAACACACCAACATCTTGATCTCTGATAATGCACAACTTGTTTCCCTTCATACTAACTGTACAAATAAGTAGGTCCCAACTATTTGGGGTTCCCTTGAAATGATTTTTTCTATTTACTGACAATTTGATATTTCTGATATAACACACATAAGTCTGCTAGTTGATCACTTTAGCAAATAAAATTTGTTAAATACTTGTTGTAAAGAACTAATATCTGTATCTCTAATAAAGCTTTTTATTAGTCTCCGATCAACTATACAAATCATTTCTTTGACCTCTCCTTTCTTGACTGGAAAAAATAAAATCTATTTTTTTTCTTGATTACAAATATGTACCATACGTTTCATACTTCAAGTAGGACATCAATATTGTTTTCTTTACCAAACTATTAACTTTATAGTATTCTTTATAGTGGATTACATGTTTGCCACTTATGTGGTTACTTTGTTTTTTTTTATATCTTAGTTTTTCTAGCTGCTATCTTTTAGTCTTATACTTGATGGTTGATACGGTAACTTAAATCTCAAATCCCTACAAGCTACACATACTAGATCTTTGTGTCTATTTGCAACAACTTTTTTGTTTCAATTAATTCAATGAAGAGGTAGAGCTTCATGTCACAGTAAAGTTTCTTTATGATCTAGGCCACTAAGGTTCAAATAAAATAGTGTCTCTGCTTGCATATATATTGACCTTCCCTAGACTTTGTGTAGCCTTGTGCACCGGGCCACCCTCTTACAATATATCTAAAAATGAAATCTCTTGGTAAATCCATGACCAGGAAATTTGTCTTGGTGATTGTTTTCTTCTTTTTGACAATCAAGAAAAGATTAACAGTCGTAAATGAAGAATATATATAGTTCACCTAGAGGGTAAAAAAAAAAAGAAACATGCAAGTATACTCATAGTTGAAATGCAATTGCAACATTGAGGAAAAAGTCAATGAATTTTTAAATGAAGAAGATGCCAACAATGTGTTATTTTGGATAAATTGGATAATAGGGTAAGTTGACAGTAGTGACAAAAGAGCATGCTTTTGGATTTAGTAGTATTCTCTGAGGTAGTTAACTTGAGGGAGGCTTTACTAGAGTGAGGACTCAGTAGGTCGGAAAAAAAGGAAAAGATGAAGTGGATCACTTTTAAAGATTCGGGAAAACATATTACAAGTCTTAAACAGAGAGGTTGAATCCAAATATAAGATCCTGATTGATCAGAATCGACAGGTGCTTTTAACATGTGCTTTCTGCACACATCAGTTACTTTGATCTAGAATGGACGTTGTTCTTTCTGCTTCTATCAAACAAAAAAAGAGAAGTGTACAAGTACCTCCTTCCTTGCTTCATTTTTTTTTGCATGAAATGATTACCATTAAGTTTTATATTTTATTATGTTATCCAGGAAGAGCAAGAGGCAGCTCTGAAGGAATTGAGGAAGAGTTTAGTTTTCAAAGCAAATCCAATGCCTAGCTTCTACCATGAGGGTCCTCCTCCCAAGGTTGAACTAAAGAAGGTATGATCCTAAGATTTCACTTAGAGCTCATGTTTCTCAATTATTCAAGTAAATCAGAAATTATAAAAGCACAGAAAGTTCTAAATTCTAGTTCCTTAACATAGAATTTTTCATGCTAGTAGCAGGAATCCAGCATTTATCATTGCAATGTTTATCAGCTTGGGTTACCCTCATTATTTATAGACTATATAATTTTAATTGGACAGAAGAACTAAAGCACCAACTTGCATAAATTTGTAAATGGTATGTGTTATCAGGATCATGTTGCTCAATTTTGTTCTCTTCGAGCTAGTTCTTGTTAGTGTGATTTTGATATGATTAATATAACAGGCACAAGTATGTTTGAGTGGATATTTCCTCGAGACTAAACTTTAGGGAAAAAATGAAAATTCCTAGCAAATAGTTTTTATTTGAGTGGATATTTGTTATATGATTAATATAACAGGCACAAGTAGTTTTTATTTGATGTTACAAGAATTAGATCTTCTACACGAAGTTCCTAGCAAAACAAATATTTTAGTAGTTATTCCTTGAGTATATATCTCAAACATCTTTCAGAGATTTTTACTCTGGTTTTATTAAATTGCATGTAAGTAATCTTCTAATACAATTGTGATTACAAGGACAGGATCACACACAAAAAAGCAGCTTCAAACTTCAGAAAAGTTGGTGGTGGAATTTGGTGTTTACACCGCATTATATAAACTTCATAGTTCTCTTTCGATGAAATAATGAGTTAGAAAGCATCAGTAGTATACATTCTCTCTCTTTTTTTTCCAAAGAAAAACATAAATTTATATTGCTTAAAAAAATGGGTACAACCGTTGCCTGTAGCATGGGAGAATCAAAACAGAGGTAAATATTCCCTTCATCTTGAAGAACAAATGAAGCACTTTCTTCCTGCTGGTTCGTGGCTTAGTCTCTTTGGCTTGAGTGCTCTCCCAGTATTGTTTCCAAGTAATGCTCTTCTGGAACTAACTATACTTGTGGCACAGCTAAGTCAGGGCATTTTCTTTGTTCAAAAGGTACCTCCTACGCGTGCTAAATCACCCAAGTTCACTCGAAGAAAGAGCTACAGCGATGCCAGTCCAGCTGGAGAAAACTGCAATGGACTATGTGGTCGATTTCATCGTCATAGTCTGGGCACTAGCCCGGAAGCCACCACCATAAGGTTACAGAACAGCCATAAGAATGTGAAAGGCAAACAAAGTCTCAAATCCGATAGAGAGAGTTCTAAAACCCTTTGTGTCAAGGTTACAGATCAGACAAGAACTGGTGTCACCTTACAGACATGAAGTGTGCTTTTACATGCATAAAGCTTTAAGCTTAACTTGTATCTTACATCAAACAATTGCCGTCATCCTCCATGTCAACATGTATCATACTGTAAAATCTGTAAGTTGTATGTGATGCATGTAACAACCTGAAACTTATCTTGTCACTTGGTGAAAATTTATGTGAAAACCATGAGTTGTAAGCAAAACATTTCTTGAGCATTGAGTTTGTAGAAACTATTGTGGATCTCTCAGTTTGTAGAAACATTTCTTGAGCATTGAATTTATGTGAAAACCACCGACTACATTGGCAGCATTCAAGCATGCTCTGCCTTCATAGTTTTCTTGACTTAGTAGGTGTCACCTACAGATCCTTATTTTGGAGGCCTTTAATCACTTGTTAATTGATGTGCACTAATTAGCATGCTATAACTACCTATCTGCATCAATCAAAATATGTTGTTGAAGCTCCAAAGATAATTAAATGATAAGTTCATATGTTTACTCGCATATATATATATATATATATATCCTCCAAAACTCAAAGGAATATTATATTACCAGTAGCATAAACTCTAATTGTCATTGATAACTCCTTATAAAGGATGAATAATGAATTTGAAGTATTCAAAACTTTAGATATATTTTCTATCTCAAATTAGTTATTGGTATTCATAATTAATAATATTGGATGGATATTAGTAATTAGAGGGATATCTATATACATATGATATATTTAAATGTATAGGGGCGAGTATGTTATTCAGGAACTTAGAAGGGTATATATGTAAAACTTTCATGGTATTAACCACACTCGTTTCTCACTCTCTCGAAGCCAATCTGTTCTTCCTCACGGGCTGCGGCATATGACTTCGACTGCTTTCTTGAGCTCCTCGCTCGTCCTCCAACCCATTAAGCCCTGCAAGCTCTTCCCTCCCCGAAACCCTAGGATCCCACGGCCGCGCTTTCCGCTCTGCTCCGCGGAGCCGAAGCACCTTGTGAAAGGCGGAGGCGGAGGAAGGAGGAAACCTGTGGACGGCGGGCGGCGGAGTCCAAGAAGGGGCCCGCATGGGACCTCTCGAAGGTCCGCCATCAAGAAGAGCTTCGCCCAGGAGCAGGTCGTGTTCACCACGCCGGTGGCGAGGGATCCCGCTGTGGCGATCATCGGCGGCGGGGTCGCTGGGTTGGTATGCGCTCTCACGCTTGAGGAGAGAGGGATACGGTCGACGGTCTTCGATACGGTTAGGCGCTGCCTCATTTTGATTTCGTAGCTTTTGATTTTCTGTCTTTATACGGCAAGAAATTGGAATTTGATTGGTTTAGAGGAATCTAGTTGTGGATATAGTTGATTAGGTAGGGTGAGTATTCCACGTAATTGGAGTGGTTTGACGTCACTGACCTAACAACTTGATCATTTAAGCCTTTTCATGCATACAAAGATGTTGTTTAGCTAGAGGATGTGAAACATATTCCTTCATGTTGTTCTATATCATGAAAATGATATCTATATAAATTACTTTTAAGGTGGTTCCATTAATCTAGGTCACTACTCGGACTGTTAGAAATCCCTTATCTTTAAGTGCATTTCCTGTTCTTCACAGAAGATTTTTTGTATATTGCATTTATGGAAATTGAGGGCATTTCCTGTTCCAAAAATACACATCACCATTGGAAGGTTTGTGCATGATTTCTGGAAATGTCTAGGGTGCAGCATCCAGGTGAGAGTTATCAAGTGCTTCAGTATTGCCTAATTTGCAACTCCTAGAGAGATGTTAGTTTTTCCCCTCAACATTTCCAGGGCCCCAGGAAACCCATAAAGACTCTTTTTCAACATTTTCTGGGCTTAACAATTGAATCAATCATGTCAATGTGTTTGTTCTAAGCCATGTTGGTGTTTGATCCTGAACTAAGATCTATACCCTTTTTGTGGCTGATATTGTCCTTCATATGGTTAAATTGAAGGTTAAGATGCTCAACTAAAATTGCAATGCTGGAATATGTAGAATTGATTGGTCATTCCATGACATATATCATGAAAGCTTTGTGCTTGATGGGATCGAAAATTGTCATGGCCGATGATATTTTCAAATGTTCGTTAATTTTAAAATTTTGGGAAATTATTAAGACAATGGAAATGTGAATCAGATAAAATTTAGATGAACGGATAATTATAAAGTATCATCTCTAATGACTGAAAAAAATAGACTTGTTTATACAGAACAGCCTACTATGGACCCTTTTATGCTCACTTGATGAAGCAAACATCATGATTTTGGAAGAAAGATGTGGGACGGAATCCTAGGAAAGCTGAACCTCTTATTGAGTTTTTTTTTTTCTAGAATTTCTAATTCTAATTAGAATTAACTTATAGGCTGGTTGGTATTCTGAAGGAAATCCATGTTTTGCATCAACTTGTATGTTGTTTGGTCTATTTTGTTCTGTATCTTGATTGGGGATACTATAATACCATGTTATCACTGTCTTGACTATAAGTGACATTGTAATTATCTTATAATAAATATAATATGTTGATTTTTCTGGTCCTATCTTAGGGGATGCATGGCTTAGGTGGGAGGATGGCAACGAGGATCATTGATTCCAGGACATTCATATTTGATCATGCTGCTCAGTTCTTTACTGTAAGTGATTTAAGATTTCAGAAGCTTGTTGATAGATGGCTGGAGAAAGGCTTGGTTCGGGAATGGAAGGGACTGTTAGTAGAACTTCAAGCTGGTGGGCATGCTTCTCCTGTATCGTATTCTGCTTCAAGATATGTAGGCATGAAAGGAATGCGTTCTCTGATGGATTCAATTATAAGTCAGGTCAAAGTTAAATTCTCTCTTTTATGTTTGAATGATTTTCCTCAGTAATTTTAAGAGGATCAGTGAATAATGAGTTTGAATTATGAAAATTCCCTTTCTGCTTCTTTTGTTCATTTGACTTCCAAATTCCATAATTGAATCAGAAATCAGCTTTGAACTCTGCTTTAGCTGCAAAATGTTATCCTAGTTTCATGCAACAGAATGAAAGAACCATATATCTGGCAAATATTACATTAGTCATTTAAATGATTATTTGTGTAAGTTTTCTACTTCTGCACTTGTGACCTTCAGAAACAATTGGCACAACAGATGCTTTCTATTATGAAATTAAGAGTGAACCTATGGACACCAACCATTATCCACATTTTGAAAAGCCAAGCATGCATTGCCTTCTAATTTTATGGTAGTTTTTTATCTTGTTGACCAAGAATAGCTTTCAATTCCAAGATTATAAATATCAAAGATAAAATTATGGTGTCTCTAGTCCAAGTGTTGGGAATGCTGTTGGGTTAAATTGTGGCTAGAAGTTTGAAGTTCATCTGCATAAACACTGTCTCTAAGAGCTGATTGTGGTTCCACACAGGTGATATGTTGTTACACACAGGTGATTGTGGTTATCCTTTCTTTGTCTATGTTGGTATGCCTTCAAGCTCTGTGCTAAGTAGCATTTTAACTGCAACTGCAGAGTAGCATGGCTAATATTGTGAGGCCTTGTTGGATAAGTAAGCTTGAGCCATTTAATGGGACATGGCGATTGACTGAGCGAGAGAAACCCCATGGCCAGTTTGATGCAGTTGTTATTGCACATAATGGTAATTATATTACCTCTATATCACTTCTAGGTGTTTTAGTTGAATCAAGTTATTAATTTTTATAATTGCTCTGTAAAAATTATTTCTTGTCCTTCATGAAGTTATTTAATGTCCAATATTCTACTCATGAAAACCATGAGAAGTGGCTCATAATTGATCCATGTTCCATTTTTTTCTCTTCTTGAGGTCTAAACTTAGCTAGGAGATGCTTGGGAAAAGCATAGTGCTTCAAGGATATTAATGAGTTATTATTTGTTCTGACTGTTCTTCATTTATTCATTATTGCTAGGAGATGCTTGGGAAAAGCATAGTGCTACAAGGATATTAATATGCTTGGGCTAAGCCTCACATTGCATATTCATTTATTTTTCTGCTAGTAACTTCTTGAGAGCTGAACACAACTTCCCTTTCTTTTGTCATACAACATTTTTCCTGTTCTCAGTTCCCTTCTTTGGCTTCCAAGACAAAGTCTTTCAAGCAACTTCAACTGTACATCCATCTACTTCTTGTTACAACTCTTACCCCTCTTCCAGAAAGGAATTGCGACACTGGAAACAGAAAATGGATTATTTAACTGAGATCCACTAAATATAAATAATATATTGTAGATATCATCTATAAATTTGGGCATGGTTATCCTTTCTTTTTTCCACTTATGCATTCTTGTTAAAAGTAGGCAGTTATTCAATTTATTTATGATTTTAATTATTTTATGCTGCATCAACAGGAAAATGTGCAAATCGTTTGCTTTCATCCTCAGGCTTACCACAACTAACTAAACAGATGAAGGTTGTTGCTGCACCTCCCCAGATGAATCTTGTCAAATACTGTAGGAATAGTACTTTATGGTCTTGGAAAATATTTAGATTCAAGTTGCTGTACTCATGCATATTTTGGTGTTTGCAGACTCTAGAACTTAGTTCTATCTGGGCGCTTCTTGCAGCATTTGAAGATCCTCTTCCAATTTCTCAGAATAGAGATTTTGAAGGAGCTTTTGTGAAAGGTGTAGATTCTCTTTCATGGATGGGCAACAACACTAGCAAACTCTTCCCTTTGGAAAGTGACTTACCTCAGTGTTGGACCTTTTTTAGCACTGCATCCTATGGAAAACGAAATAAAGTTCCACAGGTTGCTAAAAGTTTGTACTTTTGCACTGTATCTTTTTCGTTAATGCAATCAAGTATTACATATGACAGCATGCTATATCCCTGGTGGATCAGTTGCCTCATATTTCTTGCTGTATATTTTACAGATACTAGTTGGTGTTGATAGGGTACTGAAATGAAATTTACATGAACATACAGGAAAACATCCCTAATGCCACAGCAGAAAGAGTAAAGGATGATATACTTGAGGGTGTAGAGTCTGCTCTTGGATTATCCAAAGGATCACTACAGAAACCGTTTTATACCAGGGTCCAATTATGGTATACATTGTCTTTCCAAATAATAAACGTTCAGAAAAATTTTATGTGAATTGGCTTGTGAGTGTATACTTATGCTCTTTTATTATCCTAGGGGTGCAGCTCTTCCAACAAATTCTCCTGAGATTCCTTGTATCTTCGACCCTACTGGGCGTGCAGGAATTTGTGGTGACTGGTTACTTGGGTCGAGTGTAGAAGCTGCAGCTTTAAGCGGAATGTCTCTTGCCCATCATGTGAGTACCCTCTTAATTTATTGTTTTCTAGTTCAAGTTCAAGTTTACTTATGACAACATTTTCATTGTTAGTCATTAGACTGCACTACACATCGGTTGATGGTGCACTGCAGAACCTTTGATGAGCATGTACTGATAGATCCAGTATAGCCTGAACCACAAAGATCCATATTAAATAACTTTGCGGGCCTTAAGCTTTTTTATCCAGTCCTCTTACAAACTTGAACTTGCATAGTTCACCAATACGTTCTGAACCATTCCAGCCGCATCCAAGAGGTTGCTGCAATATAGATATCAACTGTAACTAGCTTGAATGAAACTGTATGCCCACAAATGAGCCATATGTTAACTGTCACAGATGCCCTTGAATGATGTCCAAATTAATAACCTGGACAAATTGAATGCTGATTGATAAATATTTTCTTGTGTGCTTATGAAAAACCTACCAAGGCTTTATGTAAAACTTCCTGTAGAAGGTGGTGAGAACTGTGGTTGGAAGAAGCCTGTGGGAGTTGATAATCAAAGAGGCGTTGAAACAAAGATTCAAATACCAGTCAGATCGATATAATACCAAATAATATTTATCTATTTGACTAAAGACATGTACCAGACTTCAGTATTTTAGTATTCTATTTTTCTTGTGGTATGTATGGTACTGGTCTGTCTACTGTCAGGTATACCAATTTATATCAGTTCAACTGGTTGCCAAAACTGGTATTATACTAATGGTTAATCCTTGCTTCAAAGTATCATATAAAATATAAATTGAAGTACATACTAGGACAGGTTATAAGTCAAGCAAAGTATCTTAGTTGTGTACACAGAGGTGTCAATGAAATGAATCAAATGTAATTGGCATGATGTCTTTTGAACTAATAGGACATTTTGAAATACTTCCCAAACAATTAACATAGGCATATGTATATATATAGACTAATTTTAGACTAAGAGTTATAGAGTTATCCATTTCTTGGGAATTGAGAAAGTGGGATGTGTTTGTCCAGGTTATGGTAGTATGATTGCTAACAATCATATCAAAAGGAGAAAAAATTTCTTTGCAAACAATATAACTCATGAGTCATCATCGGATGTCTTTGGCATTTGCTTTATTTTTTTCAACATCTAATCTTACATGAAAATTTCTCAAAGTTGCATTAACTAAATGTTTTTGGATTGTGCAAAAAAAAACATCTAAAGCACCTTAACAGAAGAATAGGCTTGAGAAAATGGGGGATTTTCTCTAGGAATTCAACATAGTAACCTCTTCCATATAATCATAACCTCTTTCATATAATGGTTAAAACATTTTCTTCTAGTTACTCTTTTGAACCATTGCTAATACCTGGTAGTCTATATCCATTCTTCATAAGATTATGCATGGAGTTGACCAAAGTAACCATCAAGGTTCGGCATATTGAGACGTACTATCTGATATGGGTAGTATGTACCAGTCCGATAGGGGATTGGTACGAGTGGTACATATCGGTTTGTCGATATGCCCCATTGTATCGTATTGTCATGGATTTAGTTGGTTTTGCCTAAGTCGTGCAATACCCTTGTGTGTTCGTTCGTAAAGGGTCAGTCTCATTGAAACCTCTTATGCTCCCTTAAGGACTTACAAAAGAGAAGATGGGCTAGAGGAATTGTTTAACTCTGGATCCTTGAGGAATTGTTTGCCTAAGTTGTGCAGCATCTTTGCGTGTCCGTCTGCAAAAGGTCAGCCTCCTCGAAACCTTTTATGATCTCTTGAGGACTTGCAAAAGAGAAGACGGGTTAGAGGAACGTTTAACTCGGGATCCCACAAGTAGATATTTCAATAAACACATAATAGACAATGCAAATTATAAACATAGACTTTGCAAGCTTTGAATAGTCGCACAATAAAGGATCTAAGGTAGTCTGTCGCGACTAAAAGTTCCCACAATTGCCCACATGACACTCTTTTGGAACAAGGCAACGAACAACCCTAGACA
>LVTN01001048.1:94269-107651 GCA_001649415.1 Musa itinerans
TGTTACTTTGTCTTCTAGTCACAAGCCTTCCAGGAACATGTTTCCTTGGTTACATTTCAAAATTTTGTTATCCCATTTCCTCTTCTTCCTTTTTTTTCTTGTTATATTCATTCCCATCAATTTTTTCTGTTCTTCCCCAAGTTTTATTGCTATATCAAATCCTCCTATGGCCCTATCCTTTCAGTTGCTACCAAGATGATAGATAACTCTTAGAACCTTCAATTGATCACAGATTTCTACACCAAACATTTCACCATCTATCTGAATATTTTATACATTTTCTTGGTCACCTAAACTCTTTATCATGTCTTGCTTTATCAGGAAATGAAAAATTCCAGTTCCTTCACTCGGTTACAAAGTTGATGTTAGACTTTTGCTTTATTTTATCAATTTGTTATATGCAGTCATCTACCGTTAAAATTTTACATTGCATCTGATGATAATGGGTCTAGTCTAAATTTTAAGGATCCTTTATGATAAAAAATTTAGTTGTTCAAATCTTGTCTTGCATCACGACATTTTCTTTGTAATGCAGATGGCTGATTATTTCCAAAGTGGAGGGACACAACCAGATGAATTTGCCATAGGATTGAACAGTCCATTTCATGCAATTGCTGGTCATGATATTGGTCAGTTTCCTGGTTTAAAATCTGGAGAACAGGTTGAACCACAGGCATGTCCAGCCCTGTAGGTAATATATCATCCTTACAGATGCATGCAAATTAAACGAGCTGATATCCGATCTGGATCATGAAGAGAAAATAGACTTTGTCCCAAAGAACCTCTGATACATAAATTCAAAGAACACCAGCCTGAGTATTTACCCATTTGGTAGTACAGGGTGACCTTCCTGACCATCAATTTTTGACTTCAAAATAGTTTGTGCTGGCAATGGTACTCGTCTACATTCAGCAATTAAGATTGTCCATTATCTTGTAGATGTTATCTTCATGATATTGTAAAATGTCTCTGGAATAGGCTTGAGAAAATGGGGGATTTTCTCTAGGAATTCAACATAGTAACCTCTTCCATATAATCATAACCTCTTTCATATAATGGTTAAAACATTTTCTTCTAGTTACTCTTTTGAACCATTGCTAATACCTAGTAGTCTATATCCATTCTTCATAAGATTATGCATGGAGTTGACCAAAGTAACCATCAAGGTTCGGCATATTGAGACGTACTATCTGATATGGGTAGTATGTACCAGTCCGATAGGGGATTGGTACGAGTGGTACATATCGGTTTGTCGATATGCCCCATTGTATCGTATTATCATGGATTTAGTTGGTTTTGCCTAAGTCGTGCAATACCCTTGTGTGTTCGTTCGTAAAGGGTCAGTCTCATTGAAACCTCTTATGCTCCCTTAAGGACTTACAAAAGAGAAGATGGGTTAGAGGAATTGTTTAACTCTGGATCCTTGAGGAATTGTTTGCCTAAGTTGTGCAGCATCTTTGCGTGTCCGTCTGCAAAAGGTCAGCCTCCTCGAAACCTTTTATGATCTCTTGAGGACTTGCAAAAGAGAAGACGGGTTAGAGGAACGTTTAACTCGGGATCCCACAAGTAGATATTTCAATAAACACATAATAGACAATGCAAATTATAAACATAGACTTTGCAAGCTTTGAATAGTCGCACAATAAAGGATCTAAGGTAGTCTGTCGCGACTAAAAGTTCCCACAATTGGCTACAATGATCGAAAATGTACAATCATATTTATATTTTATTTTGATGAAGCTAGGTCTTCAAAAAAATAATATATTGTTGCTATATTAAGTTATGAAGTAGAATATATAGCAACACCTTATATTTATCATGCAATATGGTTAAAAAACTATTTTAAAAACTTCATATGCTCACGAGGAGAAATCAACTAAAATTTATGTTAATAACAAATTAATAATTGTCCGATACAAGAATCAAGTATATATCATGAAAGATTGAAATATATTGACACAAGATTTCATATTTTAAAAGACTATGTCGAAAACAAAGGAGTGAAGCTATTTTGAACAAATGACCATTATATTTACAAAATCTCTTAAATTTGAAATGTTTTAACAACTTTAAAAGAAACTTAATATGTTAGCTGAAATAAGTTTAAGGAATGAGAATATTAGAATCAAATTGGTACCATCAAAACATACTATTGATTCTTGAATGTGCCTCTTAGAAAAGAAATATTCATATTAATTGTAATGAATATAATGTATTATGAGAACTATATAAACCTTACTTAAACATATAGAGTTTTTAAATAAAATATAAAACACTTTATCTTATCCTATTCTTATTATCCTTACAAAGTCTTTTGTGTGATAGCTTTTATTTCTTTTCCCTATCTAATTCAACAATATCTTATCCTATTCTTATTATCCTTACAAAGTCTTTTGTGTGATACACTTTATCTTATCCTATTCTTATTATTCAACAATATCTGCAAGATGTATCGTCTTATTGGACTGTTTAGTTTGGGTCTCAAAGTGGCAATCAATGGTTGCAGTGGCCATATTTATTACTAGAGAAGGACTATACAGAGTCTTCAAGCAGAACATTTCAGACTTCCTCAGAGTACTGATTACTGAATTAATAGGCCAAACTCTAACGGGTATCGATCTTGTCGGCATCGACGCCCACAATCACGAGCTCCCACCGAGATCAAGGATGATATGTATTCTTGAGCTATGAATTTTTTATTGCATCCTACGTGATGGGATATAAAGAAAAATAACTTTTGTATATGAGCAAATATTACTAGGCCATAACATGCAACAGAATTAAATGGAATCACAGAAAATTTCTAGTTCCTTCACTCAGTTACAAAGTTGATGTTAGACTTTTGCTTTATTTTATCAATTTGTTATGTGCAGTCATCTACCGTTAAAATTTTACATTGCAGCTGATGATAATGGGTCTAGTCTAAATTTTATGGATCTTTTATGATAAAAAAATTAGTTGTTCAAATCTTGTCTTGCATCACGACTGTGTTCGTTCGTAAAGGGTCAGTCTCATCGAAACCTCTTATGCTCCCTTAAGGACTTACAAAAGAGAAGATGGGTTAGAGGAATTGTTTAACTCTGGATCCTTGAGGAATTGTTTGCCTAAGTTGTGCAGCATCTTTGCGTGTCCGTCTGCAAAAGGTCAGCCTCCTCGAAACCTTTTATGATCTCTTGAGGACTTGCAAAAGAGAAGACGGGTTAGAGGAAACGTTTAACTCGGGATCCCACAAGTAGATATTTCAGTAAACACATAATAGACAATGCATTCCTTTTTGCTGCTGCCAAGATATCTATCGTTGCTCTCGTTGTTGCCCTATTTATGCCTATTTTCGTAGCCACCACACCCCCCTAATATAAATTAGGGTTAAATTAAGAGGAGATGAGTTGTGGGCTGATAAAGCCCATCTTGGACTGAATATGGGCTGTCAGCCCAACACTACGAACCCTTCCACCTATGTTTATTGATGACACTGATGCGAAAGATGATGACAACAACAACCACAACACAACGACAACAAAATGTAAAGATCCTCTTTTCATTTTCAAGTTGGGCATCTTCAACATTCATTCCCCAATTGAGAGGTAGTGTCTAAAATAATATTATGTTTATCAAAATCTGATAAATTCAAATAATGATTCTCCTACAATATTTTTTCCACCAAGTAATGCATGTTTGAGATTTATTTTGGAAATATACATGTCAACATGACGTCAGCAATTATCTTGTAAAAAATTAGGAAACGTATCATTTAGATTTATTTAAAATTGTGTATATTTTACCTATAAATTCTCCAAAAATGTTTAGTAAAAAAATTAGAAAACGTATCATTTAGATTTATTTAAAATTGTGTATATTTTACCTATAAATTTCTCCGAAAAATGTTGAGTAAAAAATTAGGAAACATATCTCTTAAGGTTTAATGAAAGAAAGTCCAAAAAAATTATGGGAGCATGTATCTCTTTTCTCATAGTCTAAGCTGACTTCCGCATGCCTATTTAAGCTCTTCCGGTTCTTCTCCTTCGAAAAGAGGAAACAGCGTATCTAAACCTTGTAGTATTGCAAGGAGCTTCTCCAAGCTGCAGCCATGGCGGAACAGATCGAGGCCTTGAAGGTGAGAGCGGAGAGCTCAAAGCTCGTCAAGCCTTTGTACCGAGGCGAACCACCTTGCGCCGATCTCTGCATTCCGCTGAGTGTCTTCGATAAGATCACTTACAACCTCTACGTGAAACTCATCTACGCCTTCCGGCCGCCGACGCCATCGAACTCGGACATCGAGAAGGGCCTCGCCACGGCGCTCTCCGAGTACCGTGAGTGGGCTGGCCGGCTGCGCAAGGATGCCCGGGGTGAGCCCGTCATCCTCCTCAATGACGCCGGGATACTGTTCGTCGAGGCGACCTCGGACGCCGTGCTCGGCCGGAACGTCCTCGAGCCGTCGCGGGCCTTCCACCGTCTGCATCCGTTGGTCAACGGCGTGGAGGAGCTGTTGCAGGTGCAGCTGACGAGGTTCGCGTGTGGAACCCTGGTGGTGGGCTTCACGTCGCATCACATGGTCGCGGATGGCCACTCCATGAGCAGGTTCATCGTGGCATGGGGCCTCGCCACGCGGGGCCTCCCGATGGATCCCCTTCCGTTGCACGGCCGCGGCGCCTTCTTCATCCCCCGCAACCCACCTCGCGTCGAGTTCGAGCACCGTGGGGTGGAGTTCACGTCCAAGAATGCGTCCGACACCGAGGAGGACGTCCCTCTGACGGCCGACCTAGTGGTCCACAAGGTGCACTTCAGCAGAGAATTCCTGGAGAGTCTCAAGGCCAAGGCCTCGCTGGGGGCCGACTGGCGCTACACCACGTTCGAGAGCTTGATGGCGCACTTATGGCGAGTAGTGAACGTAGCCCGTGGGCTGGACGAGCACATCACCAGCACCGTCCACATCTCCGTCAACGGCCGCGCGAGGCTGAGGCCCCCCGTGCCGGACGAATACTTCGGCAACCTGGTGTTGTGGGCGTGTCCCCGCGCGAAGGTGGGAGAGCTCGTCAACAGGCGAGACGTACTATCTGATATGGGTAGTATGTACCAGTCCGATAGGGGATTGGTACGAGTGGTACATATCGGTTTGTCGATATGCCCCATTGTATCGTATTGTCATGGATTTAGTTGGTTTTGCCTAAGTCGTGCAATACCCTTGTGTGTTCGTTCGTAAAGGGTCAGTCTCATCGAAACCTCTTATGCTCCCTTAAGGACTTACAAAAGAGAAGATGGGTTAGAGGAATTGTTTAACTCTGGATCCTTGAGGAATTGTTTGCCTAAGTTGTGCAGCATCTTTGCGTGTCCGTCTGCAAAAGGTCAGCCTCCTCGAAACCTTTTATGATCTCTTGAGGACTTGCAAAAGAGAAGACGGGTTAGAGGAACGTTTAACTCGGGATCCCACAAGTAGATATTTCAATAAACACATAATAGACAATGCAAATTATAAACATAGACTTTGCAAGCTTTGAATAGTCGCACAATAAAGGATCTAAGGTAGTCTGTCGCGACTAAAAGTTCCCACAATTGCCCACATGACACTCTTTTGGAACAAGGCAACGAACAACCCTAGACATTACTCCGAAGGCCCATTCAGCCATGTGCCACCCGGGTAGCTCCTAGGTGCTATGCTGGCTGACACTCTGCACCACTCTGCGGAGTCAGGAAACTCCCGAAAATGGCTACCTAGATGGCTTATTTTTGGGCAGTTTTGCCTCTCATCTCATCCTTTAGCATTTTATCTTCAACAATATATTTTTGGGCAATGATCCATCGAGTGAAGAGAGGAAACGCACTGGCAATCCTTGTTTGAATTAAATTTGTCAAAATTTAATTTTCGAATAAATACATATTTTATTTAAAATAAGCACCATGACTGTACACAACTTGCGTTTACAGGACTAAAACGGTCACAAGAGCCAACCAAAATGGAGCTGCCAAGCCTACTATAAGCTCTCTACATGTTGAGCAAAATATGAACAAGATTGAAAGACATGGATATACACAAACATTACATCGAACACTTTGTTTACAGATTTGTCCATAACAATATGTCGGTACATCGGTATGGTTTGGTACTTATTGTATCGCCAATCGGTTGGTACACCGATATAGACTGGTAAGGTGAACTATGGTAACCACATCACTTATAGTCCTTTGAATTATGATGCAAAAATAATCGCTATATTCGTTACTTAGGTGTTTATGGTTTATTAATGTGTTCATGGTACTGTTAGTAAAATTCAGGTAAACTCTTTCATAAGCATTTAAATCGAAAAGGAAGGAGAAAATAATGTCTGGATAAGATGTTGATCCACTGATGGCTAGATTTTGAGTAGTTAGATACAGTTTATGTATGATTCTTGGAGAACTGTAGTCGCACATTTACTTTAAGGAGTTATATTTGTTCTTTTCTTGGACTAATAGAAGTTCAACTTTGGAATGTTAGATCAATTCTTTAATTAAATTGTTTCTCCTTAAACGTATAACAATGGTAGTCATGTTACTAAAGAAAAAGAATTTATGCCTTGTTCTTCCTGATCTCCCCTTGATCCATGGTCTATACTCCCGAATAACCTTATCACATGCTAAGTTAGTGTTACTTTGTCTTCTAGTCACAAGCCTTCCAGGAACATGTTTCCTTGGTTACATTTCAAAATTTTGTTATCCCATTTCCTCTTCTTCCTTTTTTTTCTTGTTATATTCATTCCCATCAATTTTTTCTGTTCTTCCCCAAGTTTTATTGCTATATCAAATCCTCCTATGGCCCTATCCTTTCGGTTGCTACCAAGATGATAGATAACTGTTAGAACCTTCAATTGATCACAGATTTCTACACCAAACATTTCACCATTTATCTGAATATTTTATACATTTTCTTGGTCACCTAAACTCTTTATCATGTCTTGCTTTATCAGGAAATGAAAAATTCCAGTTCCTTCACTCGGTTACAAAGTTGATGTTAGACTTTTGCTTTATTTTATCAATTTGTTATATGCAGTCATCTACCGTTAAAATTTTACATTGCATCTGATGATAATGGGTCTAGTCTAAATTTTAAGGATCCTTTATGATAAAAAATTTAGTTGTTCAAATCTTGTCTTGCATCACGACATTTTCTTTGTAATGCAGATGGCTGATTATTTCCAAAGTGGAGGGACACAACCAGATGAATTTGCCATAGGATTGAACAGTCCATTTCATGCAATTGCTGGTCATGATATTGGTCAGTTTCCTGGTTTAAAATCTGGAGAACAGGTTGAACCACAGGCATGTCCAGCCCTGTAGGTAATATATCATCCTTACAGATGCATGCAAATTAAACGAGCTGATATCCGATCTGGATCATGAAGAGAAAATAGACTTTGTCCCAAAGAACCTCTGATACATAAATTCAAAGAACACCAGCCTGAGTATTTACCCATTTGGTAGTACAGGGTGACCTTCCTGACCATCAATTTTTGACTTCAAAATAGTTTGTGCAGGCAATGGTACTCGTCTACATTCAGCAATTAAGATTGTCCATTATCTTGTAGATGTTATCTTCATGATATTGTAAAATGTCTCTGAATTCAAATATAGGGTAATCGCATTATTTTGTATTTTTCATGGGCAATATTTTTGCAAAAAGAAGTGTCATTATACTTCTGGCACCATCTCATCCTTTAGCATTTTATCTTCAACAATATATTTTTGGGCAATGATCCATCGAGTGAAGAGAGGAAACGCACTGGCAATCCTTGTTTGAATTAAATTTGTCAAAATTTAATTTTCGAATAAATACATATTTTATTTAAAATATTTTTTCTAAATATTCAAATAAACATGCTCTTTGTATGAAATTTAACTTGGATTGAGATATTCTATTTGTATGCCTATATGTATGAAGCAATAGTATTTTTATGATTAAAGATTTTAAATACTCTGAACAAGGAAATAGTGTTTCTGATTAAAGATTTTAAATGCTCTATGAACAAGGAGTTTAAGATGATCAACTTGAGTTTAATAATTTATTTTCTTGGTATCAAAATTATATAAGATAATAAATGAATTTTAATCTTAGAAGAAAATTATTCAAAAGGAGATCCTCGATAAGTATTTCATGAAAAATTATCACTTATGAAATATGACACAAAGAGGAAAGCAAAGGTAAACCAATTGATCCAACTTATTATAACTATAAAAGTATAGTTGGATGCTAAAGATATACACTGTACTTGATATACTATTTGGAGTTGGTTTAATACGTATACACTCGACTTGATATATTATTTGAAATTGATTTAATAAGTAATACGTATACACTCGACTTGATATATTATTTGAAATTGATTTAATAAGTAATACGTATACACTCGACTTGATATATTATTTGAAATTGATTTAATAAGTAGATATATGAAAGCTTCTAAGGCATCTTATTTAGAGGTTGCTAAAAATTTTTTATAATATATTAAATGGATAACTGATTATGACATATTCTATTCATCATAAAAAATGTTGGGAGGTTGCTAAAAAAATTGTATAATATATTAAATGGATAACTGATTATGACATATTCTATTCATCATAAAAAATGTTGGAGCTTATTAATAGTGATAGTGATTGAGTCGAAAACTACGATGATCGAAAATGTACAATCAATCATATTTATATTTTATTTTGATGATGCTAAGTTCATATGGTCTTCAAAAAAATAATATATTGTTGCTATATTAAGTTATGAAGTAGAATATAGAGCAACACACTAAAATTTATGTTAATAACAAATTAATAATTATCTAATACAAGAATCAAGTATATATCATCAAAGATTGAAACATATTGACACAAGATTTTATATTTTAAAAGATTATATCAAAAACAAAGGAGTGAAGCTATTTTGAATAAATGACCAATATATTTATAAAATCTCTTAAATTTGAAATGTTTTAACAACTTTAAAAGAAACTTAATATGTTAGGTGAAATAAGTTTAAGGAATGAGAATATTAGAATCAAATTGGTACCATCAAAACGTGCTATTGATTCATTAAACATATAGAGTGTTTAAATAAAATATAAAACACTTTATCTTATCCTATTCTTCTTATCCTTACAAAGTCTTTTGTGTGATAGCCTTTATTTCTTTTCCCTATCTAATTCAACAAGCCTAGTCTGCAAGATGTATTGTCTTATTGGATTGTTCAGTTTGGGTATCAAAGTGGCAATCAATGGCTGCAGTGGCCATATTTATTACTGGAGAAGGACTATACAGAGTCTTCAAGCAGAACATTTCAGACTTCCTCAGAGTACTGGTTACTGAATTAACAGGCCAAACTCTGACGGGTATCGACCTCGTCGAAATCGACGCCCACAGCCACGAGCACCCACCGAGATCAAGGATGGTATGTATTCTTGAGCCGTGAAATTTTTGTTGCATTGGGATATAAAGAGAAATAATTTTTATATATAAACAAATACTAGTAGGTCATAATATACAGCGAAATTAAATGAAATTATAATAAAATAGAACACCAAGATATAAGTGAAAAACCCCTTTAACGTGAAGAGTAAAAATCACGAGGCAAACTATAGATAATCCACTATGAGAATAATGAATATACAAATCTCAATCTTTTGCCTAAAACCCTAGCAACAATCATAAGAGAATAACTGGGATACAAGGATCACATCACTGTGCATAATATCTAAATCTTCTTAATTCTCTCCAAGTAATCACAGTAAGAATCTACTATAGATCTGATCTAACCTCGGATGAAAGCACTGCTAGATGATTGAGAATAGTCTCTTTACGTTGTTCTTGTTTTCTTCCCTTTCTTTTTCCTTGGATTTATATCTTTTTCTCCCTTTCTTTTTCCTTGGATTTCTATCTTTTTCTCCTCATTTTTGCTACTGCCAAGATCTCTATCGTTGCCAAGATCTCTATCATTACTCTCGTTGCTACCTTATTTATGCCTATTTTCGCAGCCACCACACCCCCCTAATATAAATTATGGTTAAGTTAAGAAGAGGTGAGTTATGGGTTGATAAAGCCCATCTTGGGCTGAATATAAGCGGTTAGCCCAACACTATGAACCCTTCCACCTATGTTTATTGGCGATGCTGATGCGAAAGACGATGATAACAACAACCATAACACAACGATAACAAAAATGTAAAGATCCTCTTTTCATTTTCAAGTTGGGCATCTTTAACATTCATTCCCCAATTGAGAGGTAGCGTCGAAAATAATATTATGTTTATCAAAATATGATAAATTCAAATAATGATTCTCCTAAATTGATGAAGACAATATTTCTTCCACCAAGTAATGCATGTTTGAGATTTATTTTGGAAATATACATGTCAACATGACGTCAGCAATTATCTTGTAAAAAATTAGGAAACGTATCATTTAGATTTATTTAAAATTGTGTATATTTTACCTATAAATTCTCCGAAAATGTTTAGTAAAAAATTAGGAAACGTATCATTTAGATTTATTTAAAATTGTGTATATTTTACCTATAAATTCTCCAAAAATGTTTAGTAAAAAATTAGGAAACGTATCATTTAGATTTATTTAAAATTGTGTATATTTTACCTATAAATTTCTCCGAAAAATGTTTAATAAAAAATTAGGAAACATATCTCTTAAGGTTTAATGAAAGAAAGTCCAAAAAATTATGGGAGCATGTATCTCTTTTCTCATAGTATAAGCTGACTTCCGCATGCCTATTTAAGCTCTTCCGGTTCTTCTCCTTCGAAAAGAGGAAACAGCGTATCTAAACCTTGTAGTATTGCAAGGAGCTTCTCCAAGCTGCAGCCATGGCGGAACAGATCGAGGCCTTGAAGGTGAGAGCGGAGAGCTCAAAGCTCGTCAAGCCTTTGTACCGAGGCGAACCACCTTGCGCCGATCTCTGCATTCCGCTGAGTGTCTTCGATAAGATCACTTACAACCTCTACGTGAAACTCATCTACGCCTTCCGGCCGCCGACGCCATCGAACTCGGACATCGAGAAGGGCCTCGCCACGGCGCTCTCCGAGTACCGTGAGTGGGCTGGCCGGCTGCGCAAGGATGCCCGGGGTGAGCCCGTCATCCTCCTCAATGACGCCGGGATACTGTTCGTCGAGGCGACCTCGGACGCCGTGCTCGGCCGGAACGTCCTCGAGCCGTCGCGGGCCTTCCACCGTCTGCATCCGTTGGTCAACGGCGTGGAGGAGCTGTTGCAGGTGCAGCTGACGAGGTTCGCGTGTGGAACCCTGGTGGTGGGCTTCACGTCGCATCACATGGTCGCGGATGGCCACTCCATGAGCAGGTTCATCGTGGCATGGGGCCTCGCCACGCGGGGCCTCCCGATGGATCCCCTTCCGTTGCACGGCCGCGGCGCCTTCTTCATCCCCCGCAACCCACCTCGCGTCGAGTTCGAGCACTGTGGGGTGGAGTTCACGTCCAAGAATGCGTCCGACACCGAGGAGGACGTCCCTCTGACGGCCGACCTAGTGGTCCACAAGGCGCACTTCAGCAGAGAATTCCTGGAGAGTCTCAAGGCCAAGGCCTCGCTGGGGGCCGACTGGCGCTACACCACGTTCGAGAGCTTGATGGCGCACTTATGGCGAGTAGTGAACGTAGCCCGTGGGCTGGACGAGCACATCACCAGCACCGTCCACATCTCCGTCAACGGCCGCGCGAGGCTGAGGCCCCCCGTCCCGGACGAATACTTCGGCAACCTGGTGTTGTGGGCGTGTCCCCGCGCGAAGGTGGGAGAGCTCGTCAACAGGCCACCGCAGTCCATCGCGGAGGTCGTCCGCGAGGGAATCGCGAAGATGGACGACAGATATTTCAGATCGTTGATAGATTTTGCGAGCTCGAAGGAGGCGAAGGAGGGCCTCAAGGGGACGATCGAAGCGAAAGAGGCGGCGTTCAGCCCAAACTTTGAGGTGAACAGCTGGGTGAGGTTCCCGTTTTGGGACCTCGATTTTGGCAGTGGGAAGCCCTTCTTGTTCATGCCGAGCTTCTGTGCCGTGGAGGGGATGATATTCTTGGTAGCATCCCCCACCGGAGACGGAAGCATCGACGTTTATGTGACTTTGTTCAGCCACAACTTGGACTCGTTCAAGCAGCTGTGCTATCTGCTCGACTAGCTTTCCGGGTCGAGCACAACCAAGCCGTCTTCCTTCCTCGGTTGTTGTTGACATGTTACTGTCTCTGTCTTTGTGAGAGTGTATACATAAGCATAAGATTTGTTAATGTTGTCATTATTTGTCGAAACACTAACTTAAACTATATGAATGGATAAGCTTTTGATTTCATAGTTTTAATTAAGATAAGTATGTCATTTAGTTTCACAGGAGTATGGGAACTGCTCATAAGTCTGTTGGATCTCCATGCATCGATGATCGATCGATCATTGTTGACATTGTTAGTATAAACAACTTTACGTCGTGGTTTCGGGCAAACACGGTTAGGTTCGGGTCCGAATGAGCGGAGGTCTTCCTAAACAACCCTTGAGGCTGCTGAGGTGGCCGATTGCGTTGGTCCGACCGTGACGGGCTCACTGTTTTCTCCAGGAGGGGACTCCTCGCCTTGGTGTTCGGTGGGAGGCACTCCGTCTTCGTCCCTGCACATAGGTCGGGTTAGGAGAGCTCGACCCGACCCCTCCGACGATCCAGTTAGTCGATAGTTTGAGGGGGTTTTTTAGCCTTCCTTCTCACTTCTTCCCGAACGCAAGGGTTTTTATAGGGAAGGTTATAGTTTCCTGATGTGCCCGCTTGTAGGGAGCGGGGTCATACCTTTGGTAGCGTCTGACACCGATATTGGCATTGCGTGAAGGACCTGGCTCCTGTAGGATGGCGACGTGCCTCGGTCGGCGTTCTGGTCTGTCTCGGCCAGGTGTTGTTAGGTCAGACCGAGGCGAGCGACCCTCGTAGCTCCTCGGTACACGTGACCTAGGAGACGTCACCCGAGAGTGGCTGACATTAGTTCATGTCCCATCATTATTATTATCCTCATCAGACATGTTACCCTCTTGAGAAATTCAGACTATGAGATATTATAGATTATCATGTTTAACGATAAATTATAGATTTAAAATCTCTCTAAATTTGATTGATATCCACTTGACATGGTTAAAGAGCTAGTGATCGTAAAGGCTTTGGAAGTTAGATCTTTGGAGAGAGTGAGAGAGAAATTTTATTAGAGATAGAAATAGAAGAGAAATTATGTTAGATAAAACTACTAGAGAGAGAAACTATTAGAAAGAGGAATAAAAAATTAGATCTTTATTATCAATAAAGCACATATCTTGACAACCATAAAAACAAAAAAAAAAGAAATCGAAAAGATGATCAAAATATCATAAATTACATACTGTGATT
>LVTN01001049.1:1170-13463 GCA_001649415.1 Musa itinerans
TTTTCCTGTAATTCTATTTTTTGTAGATATTTAGAGTGAAAGAAAAACATGTGATCATGTTAGATTAAGGTTTTGCGTGGGTTTCAATTTTTGATCCAACCACATTTGGAATAGCAACGCATCAGGGGTTTCAATGTACGCGAAGATAGCTGTTAGAGAACTCTACATGCTATATGTGTTGCCATTGTTATTCATCCTTACCATTGCAATTATGAGTGGGCAGTGTATTTATTGTATTTGGTTTTTGATGTATGAAAAATGGCAGTGTTATGATTGAAGAAACATTATTCTGGATGTATCATTTTGATTTTAGCATGTTAACTAGAAGCATAAATAAAATGGTTATAAGGATGGGTAAGAAAATAAAAATGTGTAACAAATCATAATTTTTTTGTTTTCAATTCTTGAACTTGGTTGAGCCTTCTAGTTGACTTGATTCTGATGGTTGTTCTAGTCAAATCAGGTTTTTGTGTTTTCTAACATTAAGATTATCTGAACAAAATGAAAGAATGGTCTCACATTTTAGATAACTGTACCATCTTCCTCTCAGAGGAAGGTTGCAGTGTGATAGACATACATGAAGCAAGAATATTGAGGTTTACCTGATTGAGATTCTTTTGTCAAGTATATACTGAACATGAGCGAGCCTGTCTTACTGAAAATGACAAAATTGAATAAAGTTACAAGAACAAAGTTAGTGATGGAATTATCTTATAATAACTCCTATGCTGACCATATAGGAAGTGCAGTAACATATCAGAAAGCTTATTCTAAATGAAATTTTATGAAGATTAAGCAAACATATTGGAAATAAATCATGACACCAATATAATACTTTCCAGAAAAAGAAGAATATTTCCATGATAGAGTGGTACTGCAAAATAAACACATAATTTTTCATGTAATTAACCAAAAATGTACGTAATTTCTGCACAAGAATTTGACAACCCAATTATCCGCTAAATTTGCAATGACATGAGCTCCTTAAAATACTATGTTGAAACTCTAAAGTTTGCAAATCAACTCAAATCTACAAAAACAATTTACTCATAGTTTTACAAGTTAGATACTACAACAACAACAACAATAACAAAACTACAATCTCAACTATTTGAGGTCGGCTACATCGATCTTTTGATATAGAGTTTTAGGAATTACATGTGTCAGATTATTTTTTCATGCTAAAGCATCAATCACGCTGGGCTACAGCATGTTGGCCTTTGCACAAGAGCACCTCCTGCAGTATCTGTGTCACAATATCTTGCACAGCAGAAAGGATAAAAAACAATAGCAGCATACTCTCTAAAACTATGGATAAACAATGTAAACCACATCTAGAATTGAGTAGATGTTTCCTCTGCAATAAGCCCTTCTCTTGGTTAATCCTAATAATGACAAAAAAATGAGGGAGAAGAACAAATAAGTTCTCAAGTATGAAGCTTTAATATTTACCTACTACTGCAAAAAAATGATAACGATAAATTGTGATCTCCAAAATTTTAGCTCTTATTAAACCCTGACATGTCTGCAAATTATTTGGTACTTTGTAGAACAAAGATAGATTTTGTAGTTTTATTATTTGACTAATTGGCATGGAATGTAAAAATAAAAAATGTTTTTGCATGTGCCTTTGTATTGTGTCTGGCCTGCATTGTTAAGCACTTTGCAGCTACTCTCTGGAGATAACTAGTTCTTCATCTATCCACACTAGAAGACGTCTACAAGTTTGGGCAAATCTTCACCTCTCTCGTCTCGGCACCATTGCCTGAGCTTGGGGCAATTGTTGATGCTCAAGAACTGAAGCATGGTTGGCAGACCTTTCTTTGGGAGACAGACCATAGGGCAGTCTGAAATCTCCATATGCACTAGTTAGGAGATTGTTGAGAATGGTCTAGCTGTGAAATTCACCTACAGAAGATATTTGAAGGGATGAACCGAGAAATTAAGAAAATGGAACAAAAAGCAATAATTTACCTTGTCAAATATCGATTTCAGCTTTCAATCGAGTGCAAGCAAACTCAACAATCTCCTCATTGCTTCCTGGTTCTTGCCCAGCAAATTGGTTGCATGGAAAAGCCAGAATCTCAAAATCTGTGCCGTGTAAATGATCAAGGTAGAGGAAATATGAGAACAACAAAATTTCATGACTTCATAAATTTGGCTCTTCTTTCTAGATATAATTACTTCATCATGAAAATCTTAGTGTTCAAAAGAACAGACAAAGAGACTTATGCCCCTCGATTTTATTTCATATGCTTCTTGTGGACAATTATGGGTGTCAAAAGCTGTAATTTTGAATTGCAGAATTTAACTAAATCATCTTAATAATAAGCAAAAGCCTGTTTTAGAAGATGAAGTTAACTTGTAGAGATGAAGTTAACCTAGTAACACAAAAAGCCGTTGGTGTATTGTAGAGACTCGTGCTAATCCCAGGTTTACGAAGTCTCAAATGAAATCAGGAGTATTAAAGTTTCTAAAGAACAACAAAAGCACATGATTACATTAATAAACAAAGATCATTTTGATTTCCATTTGGTGGCCAATGCCACCCTTAAAATGTTCTCTTAATGCTAAGATGCTGTGTGATAATACCAATCCCTTCAAGCAATGTGAATAATGGTGCAAATAAATATTCTGCAACAATTACATAAACTAAAATATGATATCCAAAGATAAACATATCCTTGAAAATATTATTACTTCACCATGAAACTTTCTTTTCACCATCAATCAACGATTAACTTGTTCACTAAAAAATGTCAATTAAATCCTTCTTTCTTGCTCTCACTGCTACCCCATTTGCTCCCTTTTCATAGAAAAAAATCTACAGCCACTGAGCCATAATTTGTGCACTATTAATTAGTTTGTCATGGTCTTTCAATTGACACCATAGTCCAAGTTGCATAATAATTGAGACAAATCCTGCTCTTAAAAAAAATTGAAATACAACATATAAGACTCCTGAAGCCTCTAGTAATAAAGAAGTATCATGAAAATATTGGCCAAATAGGTCTCAGCTTATCTTATAACTAGGGAATCAACATAAAGAATCATATTCTTTTTATGATTGGTTCATGTATGAACAGATGCCAAAAAAGAAAAAAGTTCTAAGGCTAGTTATTGAAGAAGTCTCTTCCCAGTTATTGTGATGGAGAAAGTGCCAATTCAAAAGGAACGGATTCAAAATGATGACACAACATGGAACGGGATTATAAATTCCTCCTATTTTCATCTATTGAATAGTATTAAGTACTCTTGGAAAGTTTGTTGAAAATTGTCAAGTATCAAATATTTCTTTAACAAGATCTGATCATAAGGTATTAAATGGAAAGAACAGGCAGTTGTCCTGATTACCAAAACCAAAATAAGCCAATTGATGTCAGAATTACATACCTTTGTCCTTGTACTTCTCATATAGCTGAGTCAGTTCCTTGTAGTTTGAGTTAGTGAGCCCACTAACACAGGTAAGAGATTTAGATAAGAACAAGGACAGATACATTATCAATATATTTTAAATTTTAAGAAAGTGAACGATGTTGAGAAATTGTAACAATCTCAGACAATCATAACCTTCTAACATATGTTAATCTGTAACTCGAAGAACAGAAACAAACTCAATAGAGCTGCAGTACCATTGAGATGCAACATTGACAATCAGCAAGACCTTCCCTTTGTAAATGCTAAGATCCACATCATTTCCCCTGGCATCCTGCATCGGAAGCCATACAACACATGATCATCATCATCAATCATCACCACCCACACTCGCAGACAAAAAGTTTTCTTCCCCCACAAACAACAGAAACTCCTAACACTCGAGGCATCAGCACATCAGCAGATACAATATGATGATAGCTGTCCAATCTGGGGGCTAATTGATCTGTACATCTCATTTGACTTGACAGAAAACAAAGGATTAAGTCGAGAACGATGAAGGAAAATACACTTCATTAGCTTCAAGAATTCGTTCCGAACAAGAAACCAATGACCATCAAAAACTACATCAAGTTGCATATATCATCCTTGCGTGCACATATCATCCTTGTCACACTGACATGCATGTGAAAGCCTCTTCGGCCCAATTCCATCAGCTGCAGCAGCATGTCCGCCATTAATGGGCCACTCATCAACTGAAAAGATCTGAGCATGAGATCCAAGAAAAAATAAACCTTCTTGCCGACTCCGGATGACAAATTAAAACAAAACCAACGATAAAAACAACCAATCCCTTGTGAAAATCCCACCTTTCGAGCAGCCCTCCAAATTGAACAGCCGATTCAGTCTAAAAAATCGATCTTTGAAAGGAGCCACCATCAGCACACTTAGAAGACAAGGAAACGGAGCACACGATGACGGTAGAAAACATAAATCCCGTGGGCCACCAACCTTGACGGTGAAGTCATGGATGGATCCGGCGGGCTTGGAGGAAGACATATCAGGCGCGATTCCGGAGATCTAGAAAAGACGAAGACGCGACGAGGAAGAGAAAACGAGCAGCAGCAGCAGAAAAGGGACAGAATATGCAGAGGACACCGGCTTTGGTAATCGAGTGCTGCGTATGATTGACGCTTTTCTCTTGGGGTTTTTATTTATTGGGTAATGCAAACAGCAAAAAGAGGGCCCCATTTGAACTTGGCCTTTGATTGGCGCTGATTGTTCACAAACCAACAACAAAATGTAAGAAAAGACAACTGTTGACACTCAAAACCATATAAATAGTCTTCTTATGCCATACCTTCTCACCTATAGCAACAACAACAACAAAGCATATGACATCTCACATGAATTTTTCAGGTGGCCCATAAATGGATCATTCTTGCGTGTACAGATCATCCTTGTCACATTGACGTGGATGTGAAAGCCTCTTCGGCCCAATTCCGTCACCTGCAGCATGTCCCCCATCAATGGGAGACTCAACAAGTGAAAAGATCTGAGCATGAGATCCAAGAAGATCATGCAGCTGCTCTTTGAGAGCACCACAACTTACAGTAAGACTCAACACGCGACAAGAGATCCCCTTAAAGTTCTACATGGGCGCAAGAAGCATGAAGCACAAGTAACATCTCAAATACAACAAGTCTCTTGTGTATGAACCTTATTTGCTCTTTGAGAGCACCACAACTTTGAAGGTTAGAGAGCACATTCTAAACCATCGCAAGCAACTCCAGTGTACATGCAATTCAGATCCAAGCTACTCCAGCTCTAACTCAGGCTGTCCTATTTTGGGCAGAATTCGAGTATCTTGACCGTGATGCCAAGTTTTTCTATATCAAAATTCAGACTGCATTAGTATATGAAAGCTCTTTTACGTGAGATAAATTTAATCTTTGAAGAGATTTAGAAGAAGACGTACCTTTGCTTGAGAGGCTCTCACCAATGTGGCCTCTAGGGACGGTTAATGATAATTTAAACCTTCATCTCTAGAAAAAATTAGTAATGTAAAATGAAATATGATTCTAGATATACTGACACTGGATTTACATAAACAAGAGTAGCGTATGGTAAAAACACCTGTGTAAGTTCAAAAAGAATCAAATTAATCGAATAAGGTGGCCAAATCTTTTGCAACAGAACTTGTGATTGCAATTGTGTCAGTTTTAACATGTAATGCTTCGGAAGAACAAGACATGCAAATGCATTTGATGAAAGTAGATACTATAAACTTAGGAAAATAGAGGATGAAAAAGAAAGAAAGAAAAGAAAACCATAAATTCCATCCATATCTTTGTAAAAGTTTTTTCCAAACAGAACAACTAAAAAAAGGGAATCTATCCTGGAAAAAGTTAATGAAAAGGAGGAAGTTAATGATGACTTAAACCTTGATCTCATACGTTCTTAATCACTAGAAAAATTTAGCAATGTAAAACGAAAATTTCATCAAGCAAAATCAATAAATCTAATTCCAGTTATATTGACATTCGATTTACATAAACAAGAGTAATGTATGATATAAAACATCTATGCATAAGTTCATTAAGAGTCAAATTAATCGAATAAGTTGGCCAAATCTTTTACAGCGGAGCTTGTGATTGCGATAGTGTCAGTCTTGGTGCGTAATAGTTGGTAAGAACAAGACATACAAATACATTCGATGAAAGAAGATACCATAAACTTGGGAAAATAGAGGATGAAAGCAGATACTATAGACTGAGAAAAAAATGGGATCTTTCTAACTTCTGATTTGGACATCAAAAGAAACGGAAAGAAAATAAAACCATATATTCTATCTATCTCTTCCTAAAAGTTTTAACCACTTTTCATTTCTGCCAAAACAACTAAAAAAGGGGTCTCTATTTTGGAAAAACTAATTAAAATGTGAAAGCTTTCTAGCAATCCCCAAAATTAAAACGCTTCGTATGGTACTGAAATATTGACAGAAATAATCAAAATCGAGAGTGCATGACTTACTTATATACAAGTCCATAAGTATTTAGAAGAAGAAAATTTATTCAAGCTGATGATATGATGTTTATGAGATGAACTCTCATACAGCACACATTTAATGTTCAAATTTATCTTTCTTGCTGGGAACAACAACGTCTTCTGATCCTAGACATGTTGAGTACGGTGAACACATACACTTGGTCAAACATGTTGTCTATAAATCGGAAGTAATAAAGGTTCCAATTTTTGTTAAGTATCAATGTACCCCAGATTGCCCAGAAACCAACAACAAATCCGGGTGCTATGCTCGTGTAGAACCATATCATCTCATTCTCATCTCTTTCATCTGGATTACTTTGACCTTGTGTTGTTTCATTATCTTTGCAACTTTAATTCAGAGGAAACCCACAAAGACCAGGATTGCCAATATAGCTAGATGCATTGAAGGTCAGAAGTTGATTGCCAAGAGGTATTTCTCCTGACAAGTTGTTGTATGAGAGGTTCAAGTGAGCCAAAGAAGTCAGGGCAGCGAGGCTTGAAGGAATTGTGCCAGAAAAGTTGTTCCTTGACAAGTCAAGCGACTCTAACCGTTGCAATTTACTAATATTTTCAATGATTTTTCCGATGAAATGATTTTCAAATAAATTTAAGCTGAATAAGCCAAAAAGACTTGTTAGGTCTTCATGTACTCCTCCAAATATGTTATTGTCTCCATAATATTCATAAGCGAAAGTGACTCATCATAGGCTAGAGTGTTTTCTTTAGTTGCTACTGCTCCTTGTAACTTATTACATATGTCATCCAACTTGAAAATTTTCCAATAATTTTCATGGCAGTAAAATTTCCAAAGCTCCTTGGAATAGTTCCCGATAGCTCATTGTCTGCAAGGTCGAGCATTTGGAGAGCACTCAATCTTGAAAGATTTGGAGGAATATCTCCGGCCAACATATTTGATCGCAGATTGAGGAACCTCAGACTAATTAAACTTTCACCTATCCATGTTGGAATTTCACCTTTCAAATCATTATGTCGGGCATTAAGAAGGATTAATTTCCCACAATCCTTCAAGGACAAAGGCAGCTCTCCAGATAGACTGTTATTGCTCAAGTGCAACGACTTAAGCGATACTATGGAACATATCGACTCAGGAATAACTCCAGATATGTTGTTGCTTGAAAATCCATAACTTCAATTTGGGAAGAATTATTCCAGGAACTGGGGAGCTCTCCTGATAACATATCTTTTGAAAGATCAAGAGCCATCAAAGCCTGCAGTTGGCATATAGAGAAGGGAATTTCACCACTTAAATTGTTTTCTGAAAATGATAAATATATGAGTTTAGGCATATTCGTGAAGATGGCGAGTGAAATTGTTCCTGAAAATGAATTGTTTGACAGGTCTGAAAATTCCAATCCACGAGGAAAATATGGAAGAGGACCCTCGAAGTGGTTTGAACTTAAATTCAACTCGTAGAGGTTGTTTAAATGCAATAAATTGGGTACGTGGCCACTGATCTGATTGCCGGAGACACTCACGTAATCTGCTGTGGAAATTAAGCTCCAAAACCAGTTTGGCATAGCATCAATAATGCCAGCATTAGACATAGCAATTTCTGAAATATTTATTTGCGACTGAAGCCATGCAGGGAACTCAGGACCCAGTTTGCAGGAGCCCATCCAAAGGGATTCTAGCCGGAAGGGAGGAAGCCAATTGCTTTTGACCTTTAGAGCCGAGGAGTTGGACGACAAATACAAGCATTTCAATTCTGTGAGGTTTCCAAAATGCGCCTCAGATATTACACCCTCCAAATTGTTGTGCCCAAGGTCCAAAACGACTAGCTGAGATAGCCACCAGACACTTTCTGGTATTGTTTCGTTCAACTGGTTTTGATCAAGAGAGAGGTCTTCGAGTGATGCTAGTTGTCCAATTGATACAGGAATAGGACCAGAAATCAGATTCCACCCCAAATAGAGTACTTTAAGCTTCCTGAGTTGATGTAAAGTTCACATGTGGAAGAGAAACTTTCATCTTGACGCAACCAGAAAAACTTTCATCAAGGCCTAACAAATCTTTGTTGATATTGATGCCTGCCAAAATTAAATTCTGCAACTTGCACAGATTTTTGAAGGAAGTGGGTATTCCTCCTTGAAGACGAAAATTGATAGCTAAATCAAGGTCCTTGAGGGATGCCAAGTTACCAAAGGCTGGTGGAATATTACCCTGAAAGAAATTCACACTGAGATCAAGATGCTCAAGGCCACTTATGTTGAATAACCAAGAGGGTATCGTAGAGTTAATGGAATTATAGGACAAATCAAGAACAGCCAGTGATGTAAAGTTCACATGTGGAAGAGAGAGGGGAACACTTCCAATTTCGCAGAGAGATAAGTATATCTCCACAATAGAAGGAAGCATGTTCAGAGCTTCCAGCCAGTGAGTACCATTTTGAAACTTAACACTCTTCAGGTTGAGATGCTTTAGGGAAGAAAGGTGAGAAATCCAGAGTGCATCACCAATGCTAAATTCACGGACCGGAACTACAAAACTGGGATCCAAATCATTGTATAAGTCTAGATACTGCAGATTGGAGAGATTTCCCAGCTGGTGAGGGAGGAGTCCACCCAATCCAGCTCTGGAGAGGTTAAGATATTGGAGTTGATGGAATGACCCCATGAATTCTGGAATATTAATGCCTCCAAAATCGTTCATGCTTAGGTCCAGGTACTTTAGGTGCTTCAGACCAAGTAAAGAAGGCCTCAACTCACCTCCTAAGGTCCATTTGTTGTATGGCTCATCATCATAGAAAGGATGCGGATTGTGGAGGTCCAGCTTGACGACATGCCCAGTATGATTGCTGCACGTCACACCCTCCCATTTGCAGCAGTCTTCACCCACCCAAGAGGACAGCCTGTCGGTAGGATCTTTCAGGCCTCGTTTGAACTCAAGTAGAGCACTTCCTTCGGCAGGGAAGCAGCCTGAGGTTAGAGCTCCGTCGCAGATGTTGGGTGTTATCAGTTGAATGCATATGAAGGCCGATAAGAAGAAGGGAATATAGACAGTGTCTGTAGCCATGGAATGGGGTTGTGGTTGCTGGTGCATCATATTGCAGGTATCTACTTGTATATAATACGTAGTGAGAAGATCTCTCTCCATTCATCTGTCAGTCAGGTGTCAACAATCCATTTTCTAGGTTGACAATGATAGAAGGTGTCCATGATGTTCTACCGAGCAAATCCATTGTAATGTCTAAAATGAGTCCTAGAAATTAGAAAAACAATCAAACAGGTCGAGGAAGCACTACCACAATGGCAGATGGTCCATGTATATGATGTGATCATTCTACTACCAGTCCCAACACTCGGTCCTGCTTGCAGAAGCATGATGACCAGAATGAACGATAATATCACACTTCTAGCTAGTGAAAGAGAGATGTGGTGGTCCAAATTGACAATCAAAATTGCTGTCATATGTAAAAGACTCAGAGTTTACTCAGAATGACAGTTCCTTCATAGTGATTCAGACCTTGCTCCAAGTTTGTGTAATTTCTGGTTAACATTATGACTCCTAAGTTCTTTGCAAGCTGAGCAATTATATATTTGTGTCCTATCAAATCAAAATTAGATGCAGGTCATGATAATAAGAGATTTTGGGACTCAAACAATGCCTTGTAGGAATATGATGTTGGCTGGCCCTTACTTCATTGAACTCACAATTGTCACACAATCAATGTTACACAGACATTTCTGCATAAATTATCCAAAATTTCTTTGCATGCCCCACTAATTCTTATACCAAAAACATAGTCTTCATACTTACCACCTACGTAACATTTATGACTTAATTATCTGGTACAATTCATTTCTAAATTACGATATCTGTGAATAGTTTATATTATATTCTTGTTGATGAATTGGCTCTTGGATTGAACTCGTTCAAAATATAAAAACACATCTATGTGCCCCCATGGCCAAGTATCTTGGCTTCTCTTATGATCAATGCTATATATATATATGTGTGTGTGTGCAAAATTCATAAATATTATAGTTAATATACATGATTTGACTCTTAATGTTAAATTTAAATATAAGTCACTACTCTTTGCACACACACATGGATCCTTCTTGAAACTAATAATAGTGATTAGTCTGAGTTGGGCATATGCAAACGTGTGATAAGTTTGTTATATTATATAAAATATAATATACGACATAAAAGGAGGATTTAAATATTTGATACATACGTGATATTTAAAAATTTGGTGGAATAAGTTTGTTATATTAAATACAATATTTAAGTGACGGACTTGTAAGGCTGCACCAACCTGCAGGTGATGACAGACGGGAAGCGTTCTTGGTGTCGAATCTTCCCGTCTTCAAGTCTTATTTTAATTTAATTTATTTGAAAAAGAAAACACATACGAAAGAGATTTATTCTTTTTTCATACATCTGAAAACAATTATTACCACAACCATGATTCCAATTGTATACATGATCACAGTGGATCATCTCACACCAACACAATTATCTTAGATTACAGATAATTAAAGTACACAGCTTATCTTGAGATTAATCATGAGAAATCTACGGTCGACAGCTTGCAATACACAAAATCTTATCATTGGATCATCCTCCATTAGTCTGAAACTATTCAACTGACGGATTCAAAGAGTAGACCAAGAAATCTTCAACTATTAGGTTATCTGTCAATATCATGTACTCGTTCTTCACTTCATATTGTAGTCTACCCTCAAGTCAGTCAACTATGATGCCTGATCTTGATGAGTCCCAAAGTTGGAATAGCATTCATTTGAAAAAAATTGACTCGAGCATCTTCTTGAATGTCAAGAGTTTTAAATAGGAGATATTTGTAGCTATCAGACAAGCATAATTAATACGAATAAGAGAAAGACAAGATTTGTGGGCACCAAACAGACAGCGATCAGCAGTTGCTGGGAAACTCTCCTGAAATTGACATGATAATGCAACTGAGCAGAACAAGACGAAGGAAGACTTTAAATTCCAGCTAACAGAGCCAAGTTGCTTCCTTATACTTTTCAATAGAAAGACCAAGGAAGACTGACGATTGCAAATGGGTCATCTACTATGGCAACAGCAAAGTTTCATCATCTCTGAATCTTAGGTTGTGATCAGAATATGTTGCCACCATTCCTCTTTTCTCATGTCCCTGAATTCTAAAACTCTATCCATCTCAATTTTTTGTTTTCTTTATCTTCAAGAACTTGCTAACTTAAGTGAGGGAGCTTGTAACATCCCGATTAGTCCCATGTCAGAAATAGGTAAGACTAAGATAGGCTTACAAGGATTTGATGGGTGTATTGTTAAAATTTTAATTGAAGTATTTTAATCAATAATTTGAGCTTAACAAAGTTGACAGTCCAGTTAGAACATCATTTCGACGTCATGACTCGGCACTCCCTTACATGATAAAGATTCCAGGGCAGACTGAGTCAACCATGTTAGCTTCCAAAACTCCATCTTAATGGCAAAGCAGTTCTATCCACACCTTCACAGTGTGTGATTGCACAGCTACCGTCTCCTATACAAGTCCAAAATTCAACAAACACCCCTAAATCTTTTTTCTCAATTCTCTTGTATCTTTTTCTTTTTCAAAAACTTCTCACAAACATTCCTCAATGGAGCTTCTCTCGGCTGTCATACCACTGTTGGCTTCCAATTTGGTTCAACTGTGGGAGGAACTGAAAACAGCCTACGGCCTTGATGCTGAGCTAGAAAAGCTGCAGAGCTCTGTCGCCATGATTCAAGCTGTACTGAATGATGCACAGGAGAGGCAACAGATTAGGAACGCGGTGAAGCATTTGCTGAATGAGCTCAGCCAGGCTGCATATGATGCAAATGATATCTTGGACGAGGTGGCAACCGAACGCCAA
>LVTN01001049.1:28960-40346 GCA_001649415.1 Musa itinerans
CTTTATATATATATATATATATATATATATATATATATATATATATAAATAGTTCGAAAATTAATTTAAAAATTGAAAAAAAATATTTAAATAATTTAAATTATAGAAGTACACACTTGGAGGTGCCCACCAAATCCTCGAGCTGGCCTTCTCGGTTCCCTTCTCATCGAAGCGGCGGCCAAGACGTTGTCATCGCCTCCACCGTCTCTTCTTCATTTCGCTTCTCCGGAGTCCAACCCCGCCGCCCGACCTTTCCAGCCCACTTCGCCGATCCGACCTCATCACTGTCGTAGGTAATGTTCGCCAGGAACCAACACCAATTTGAAATATGCTCGGAACAAGGGCAAAGAGGAAAACAAAAAACAGAATAATGTGGTAGCATTTGATGTTCGTGAGTTTCTTATATCCATCATTTCATTTGATGAACAGGGTATATTAAGCAGCAGCCAGAACTGTTACTTTGGCCGACTCTGGGACGTCCGGGGACCTTCTCGATTCATGTCCTTCAAGGGATGTTAGTACTTGATCAGTCCACTCAAAATTTGCTACTTTATTGTGTACTTAGATTTCGCTAATTAGATTACTGGTTTATTTCTTTTGTGTTATTGTTTGGCAAATATTTTGAGGGGTCGAGCATGGCTTGGTGTTAGATTAAGTTTTTTGCATGGTTTTGATCTTCTAATCCAACCACCAATGGATATGTTATGCATTCGGTGTTTTCAATATAAACCTATTACTGAGGAGAGCTTTAGAGACCACATGTGGCATGCTGGTCTACATCTTATTTGTGCTGCAATTGTTATTTCATCCTTTATCACGAAAATTGGCAATGTTATGATTGAGGAAATGTTATTCCGGATATAACATTTTGATTCGAGCATGTAAATTACAGAAGCATAAAAAATAGTTGTTGAGATGGGGAAAGTTAAAATATGCAGGAGATTCTATCTTACCTGTTATTGAGTCTTGGACTTGGTTGAGTTTCTTAGTTGACTCAACCCCATTGTCATTTTTAGCCAAATCAGGCTTTTGTATTTTTGAACAATATTTCCATGGTAACGAAGAGCAGGGTTATAAAATCATCTTGTTTAGATGCAAAATGTCTTTTCCTAGATAATGTGTATACCAGTGGATCTTCTTAAACCCAGAAAACGCATGATTTATTATGTAATCAACCATTATGGTACATAGTTTCTGCACAAGAATTTTGCAACCCCAACTATATGCCAAAGTTGCAAAGCTATGAATACCTCACTAGGCCTGGGTGATAAAAGACTATGTTGAGATTCTTGAGTTTGTGATCAACTGAAATATATAAAAGAAATTTTCTGGTATTTCTGCAAATTAGATGCATCAAATTAATTTCATCACTCTCATAGTACAGCGATGGGCATTCGCCATAATGCAGCAACAATATAGAAAACAAACAAAGTAATTATAGGTGTATGTTATTACATGCCCACTTAGAAAGCTGTAACTTATCAACACCGAGAAGCATGTACAATATTGAGCTGGTGGTAGCCTCTCCTTCTCACTCTTTGCATTAGCATGTGGATTACTTTTGTTTTTTGTGTTTAGTTTTTAGTTTTCATTTTTTCGCTCAAGAATGAATCATGCTGGGCAGCAACATCTTGGCCTTTGTCATTAAACACCCCTGCAATATCAGCATCGCAGAATCACCACCCAGCAGGAAGGATAAGAACATCAATTGCAGCATCCTCCCAAATATGTAAACCCCATCCAGAATTGAGCAGATGTTTACTCTGCAGTTATAAGTGTTTGCCTTGGTTAATTTGGTTAATCATAATGAATGCCAAAAGACAAGGGAGGAAAATAAACAAGTCCTGAAGTATGAAGCTGTAACATTGACCAACTGCTTTTGCTGAAAAAAAATCGACCATAATCAAGTAAATGAACCTTTTCTTATAAACCTTCTCAATATGTGATCCTGAAATTTGCACTAATTAACCATGATAAAGTAGCATCACTTGACAACTGTAGTAAACAGAAACTTCAAAGTAAGAAACTTAAATATGACTCTGTAGTGCTTATTCCATGTTAGGGTCCATCAAATATTAATTAAACCTGTGAAAATAAGATTGGTGCTAGTTACTAACCATTCTTGTGTTTGTGGACTCCAAGCTTTTTAACTCTTAAACACTGAAATATCTACATGCTATGTGGTTTGATGTAGAACAGAAATTTTATAAGTTCATTATTTGACAAACTGGCATACAACATAAAAAAAAATCAATTGGTTTTGTTTGTACCTTCATATCGCATCTTGCCTGCATAGTTAGCACTTTAGACCTAGTTTCTGTGAGTTACTAGTTTTTCATCCATCCACACAGAGAAGATATTTCTAATTTTGGGCCAATCGTCACCTTTCTCAGCTTGGCATCGTTTCTTGAGCTCAGGGCAATTATTGATGCTCAAGAACTGTAGTGTGATAGGCAGACCATTCCTTGGAAGACGGTGCACTTTATGGCAGCCTGAGATCTCCATGTGAACTAGCGAGGTCAGGTTCTTGAGCTCTGGGAGGTACTCTAGGCCACAATGTTGAATTTTCAACTCTTCTAGTGCTTTGAGATTTTCTAGGCCTGTTGGAAGAGAATAAAGCCTAGGACAGTGCTTAATACTAAAACAAACAAGCCCATTTGGCAGCCAATTATCTGGCAAAGATATCAGTTGATTGCAGTAACTGATCTTTAAGCTGCGTAAGGTACCATGTGGACGGCCTGCTTCTGATGGCAGAGTTTCTATTGGTAACCTGCTGAGACGAAGGGAAGTTAGGGAAGTAAGACAAGGCCATGAGTGCCAAATCCAGTCACCACAGCTTGACATCTCTAAGGATGTGAGTGATTGAAATCTTGGTATACCACGCAATCTCAGGCAACTTTCTTTCTCTTGCATTGACAGCAAACGAAGTTTATGTTCATCCCAGATCTGTAAACTGCCTATGTTCTCAAAAACCAGCTTCTCCAATTTGGGGAATTTGCCATGTTCCTTGCCACATAATTCATGATCCATGACTGTCACACTTTCCATTCCTTTTATATGGAGTTCTCGCAGCTTGGGCAATTTGCCAAGTGGGGGAAGATATTTACATTGATTGCAGCTGGAGAGATGTAGTGATTCAAGATTGGTGAAAGCAGAGTCACCTAACCAAGATGGAAATGATCGGGCTCTGAAGCCTACTATCCTCAGCTCCTTAAGGTTTGTATGAGGTTGGAGAGTTGCTAGAATGCTTTCATCATATCCGACATGTTCAGAAGCTGATGTACCGATATTCCATCGCAACTGCAAACTCTGAATGGAATTCTTGTTTGTCAAGTTTGCCTTCCTGGCTTCTAATGGATTTCGAACGAGATGAAGATTTGAGAGGATAAGTTCCCCATGGAGATTGTTCAAGTCTTTCAGTTCTCCTAACCCACAACCAGCCTTTGTGCTTACTACAAATCTCGATAATGTTTGAAGATTGGTTAACAGTCCTATATGTGGTGGTATTGATTTCAATTTATACATGGCTTCCACTGAATTATCATCGAGATGAAGATCGAGATGGCGAAGGTTACGGAGATTTTTTATATCTGATGGCAGCTCCTCAAGAGAATAACAATTTCTGAGTCCCAATGTCTGGAGATTGTAAAGATGACCTAGTGATTCAGGGAGACTTGATAGTTTTGTATTGTGAAGCCGAAGGCAGCGAAGGTGCTTCAACTCACCAATTGATTTGGGTAACTCCTTTAGGTCACAGTTGCTCAAATCCAAAGTACGGAGGCTTTTAAGTTCTTCTCCAAGTCTGTCAGGGACCTTTAGACTATACTTTCTGGAACCACCGAAAAGTAGAAGTGTATACAAGCCCTTACATTGATATATTTCAGAAAAGATATCAGTTTGAGCAGGTGAATTTGATTTCATTTTGTCATTTGGCTCCAACTGGCTTAAAGTCAATGACAAATGTCGAGTTTCAGGCTCAACCTTGCATGGCTTGCCAATTTCCATGGTAGAACATTCTTTAGCTGACACTCGTTGAGCAAAATCATGTACAAGTTCATGCATTCGATATTTTGGTTTGCCTCTTTTATAGTCGGACTGGGAGCACCCAAAGAATGACCTCTGCACTAAGATATCAAAGTACTGGCTGCCTAAGTCTTCAGCAGATTTTCCTTTAGGCTGGATGAAGTTCTGTGCCATCCACAATTCGACAATGAATTCCTTCTCGAACTCGCACCCTTCTGGAATTATGGAACAGTATGCAAAGCATGGCTTAAGATGTGGTGGCAATTGCTGATAGCTCAAGCTGAAGGCCTTTTGGAACTCACTGTCACGTCCAGAGAATTCCTCTATCTCCCTCCTTATGATGGATCTCCACTCGCTTCTATCACTCACTCCAAGCAACTGATTGGCAATACTTATTGCTGCTAGAGGCAAGCCTTTGCACTTCCTCAGAATTTCTTCGGCAATGTCATCAATATCAGAGTGTTGATATGTATTGTGTTCGAATGCATACTGACAGAACAAATTCCGGCAGTTCTCGTCGGATAAGCCTTTCAAGACATAGGGCGATGTTGTGCCCATGAATTTTGCAACTTCTTCACTTCTTGTGGTCACCAATATCTTACTCCCTTCAGCACCATGGAGTAAGGGCAGTCTAAGGTTACGCCATTTTTCTGGGTTTTCATTCCAGACATTATCCAAGACAAGCAGATACCTTCTGCCACTGATCTTATTAAGAAGTTGCTTCTGAAGATTGTCCATGTTGATGTGATCAACTGCAGAGCTACCTGTGGATTCGATGATAGCTTTGGTGAGCCTTCTTACACTGAAATCATGTGAGACATCAACCCACAATCTCAGCTCAAAATGCTTCATCACAACCTCATCGTTGGAGACAAGCTGGGCGAGGGTGGTCTTCCCAACACCACACATTCCGAGTATGGGGATCACAGATATGCTTTTCTTATGCATCCTATCAGCTTGTAGTAGCATTTTCAAAATTCTGTGCTTATCGATCTCCCTCCCGAGCACGACTGGTGGATGGAGTGAGGTGGTCATCGGAAGCACATCACTCTCTTCTGGGTGCCGTGATGCATCCCCAACTCTTATATTAAAGGTCACCACCTCCTTCCCGAGATTATCGAGCCTCTCAGATATATCTTGTATCTTACCAGATATGATGTGCCGAAAGTTGGAACGTTTTAGATTCACCATGGATAAGGAATCACGTACCTCTGACAAGGAGACCAGTTGCCGCCGTTGAGCCTCGTAAGAAAGCTCATCCAGCACATCGACTGCATCGTAACCAACTTTCCTCAGATTCTCTAGCCACAATTTCAGTGGTTCATCGCCGTGCGCCTTTTCTTCAGCCTTATTTATGACAGCTTTAATCATGGAGACATTGTTGTGCAGTTTCTTGCGTTTTCCCTCGAGTTCGTGCTCCAATTTCAGCTCCTCTTGCAACAAGTTAAAGGCCGTCTGAAACAAGACTTGCAGGAAGGCTGACAGAACCTCACCAGCCATTGGAGAGAGAGAGAGAGAGAGAGACAGTATGTGTGTTATCAAGATCTGAGGAGCAGCAATCTGATCAGCACAGCCAACGAACATTGATATTTATTCTCTGAATTGGTCAGTTTTAACAACTGGTGAACAATGGGAATCTTGCACCAACTGGACGAGGCTGACAAAACGTCTCCATCAGATGGAGAACAAACAAGGATGATATTTCTTCTGTGTATGTTGACTTCAATCTTCTCGGAGGGAAGGGTGGTGAACTTTGAGGATCATAGAAACTGCAATCTACTCAGCACAGCCATCTTATTTTTAGAGTGTTTCTCTGACTTGGTCAGTTTTGCCTTCCGCAAGTCAACTGGTTCCTGGGAATTGCTCCTTCGGTTCATGACCCAAGTAATTACTACGATGCTGCTGATTACTCTCAGGATCGCCGTATGCCTATGCCGTTGCATCAGGTCACTCCTAACCTTTCCTCCATTCTTCCCTTCCGTAGAGGAAGTGAGCCATAGTTGTGAATGATGCAGTAGTATACTGTTTACATATATCTATCTTTTAATAAGCATCTTTCATGCACAATTATATTTCTGAACCAGTTATCGAGATACTAGAGAGATGGACTGAACCCGGAGGTTTTGCAACACCATGTGATCCACTGAAACGCTCAATCAACTATTATCCATCAAGGAACAATTAAAAGGTGAGTTCACTTGTTGCGTGCTCCATTTGCTTATGGCAGTTGTCTGCAAATTATTGAGATGATCAGGCAGCCGAGTATAATAGGACAGAGGAAGACTTTATGGCTGCGTCTTCTTCTTTCATTTGTTTATGACCGCACTTGAATGGGGACATCTCTGGCACAACAAGTCAATTGAGTTAAATGAAGGACAAGTTGCTTACTTATGAATGGGACATCTTTGGTGTCTACGAGTCAATTTAGTTAAATGAAAGGACAAGTTGGGGCTTATTAATCGCAAATAAAATCGTGTAAATGACCATAAATTTCAGTGCCATTAAGAATGTGTGATGTGAGATGTGAGTAGAGTCAATCTACACAAACTCACTTAGGTACATACATAATGATGTTTAAAAAAATTATATCCGCTCTAGATGCATTGACCAAGTCTTTATGTTGACTGAGTCATAGTCAAAGAGGTGTCGAGAAATAATTTCTAAGATGTAGAAGGCTGTCGCATAAATTTCCAGCGGTGCAATGGGGCCCGATGTAAACTTACTCCAAGAAGCGGTATTCTGAACCGCGAGAAATCCCACTTCGTAAAGATCTTACGGTTCTCCAACGGGTTACTAGATGATTAGCGGTACACGATGACGAGGGGTTATCTTACACCTTCTTCATCACGTCCGCGATGGTTGTGTTTCTCTTTGCCACTGATCTTCGAAATCCCTAATTCCGGACGCCGAAGAACTCCAACGAGCAATTCCTCCTTCTGATGGCTTCAAACTCGTAGTATCGGAAGGCAGCTCGGATCTACGAAGATAACTTTCTTCATTTCTTTCGATGGTTTACTGGGCTGGACTACGGAGGTGAAGAGAAAAGCTCTCTTGTTGAGCCCACTTCGATTCTATTGCAGCTTTGGTCTCATCTTACTCCGGAAAGTAGTCCAATGCATCAAGCGCATCGAACGGTGCATTCCACACATGCATACAACACCACAGCAGTAGGATTCATTTAAGTTGCGAATGGGTGAATTAAACACCACGTTTAACTCCTAGTTGTGAATGGGTGAATTAAACACCACGCTTAACTCCTTCGAGCTCTCCACATTTATCGTAACATTCCGATCGAATTATCACTAATCTGTGAAGTTTAAGTTCTTAACAAAGAACTTAATCTAATATGTTAATGTTAACAAAGAATTATGATGTCACGTCGTAAACACACAACGTTTAAGGACTCTCGAGTGCTAACCTGCACGTCCCGCCTATTCTAGCGCATTTTAGCCGCAATTTCGAACGGCTATATAAACCCACCAATTCCGATCTTTCTTCCCACCTCGCTCTCTCTCTCTCTCACGTCGCGCAAGCGTTGGAGGGGACGATGAAGTCCAAATCTGGACTTTGATTCCCCATCGTCGGCTTCTCCTCCTTCCCATCTTTCCCCTTCCGATCCTTCTTATCCATCCCGATCTACGCATTCTTTTGGATATCGATGTCATCGGTAAGATCAATGCCGCCGCGCAGCAGGGGCTTTCGTCTGTGTCGGATCTTGGAAGCCCGAAGTGTGGGTTCTGAACCGAGGGAAATCGACATCCATCAGGTCAATCAGCTGCTTCTTTGTATTTTCTTCCTTTTTCCTTTAGAGATCGGGAGGATTTCTCCTTCAGAGAAGAATCGACACGGGTTCAATGAAGAAGACACCACCAAAGTTGTGGGCATTTTGGATCTGGGGAAAACTGATCCTGACGTTACATATCTGAATCTTCGTTTTCGTTTTGTTTCTTGCGTTGATTTTCCCTGGTTTAAATTGGTTAGCCATTTCTGTTGTAATTCTCATCTACGAACAGAGGGAGGTCCACTGCCTTTATGCCTGAAGATCCAGAGTTAGAATCAGTTAGATAGGGAATTTTTTTTACTCCCTGATCATTGTTTTGATGTTAGAATACTGTCTTTGTCTTATGTCATTAGAGGGACGAGTTAAAGAAGCAATCCCTGTTGGAGATGGTGGTTGCAGTGGATCCACCGCTGGCAATTATGAGTATATCTTAAAGAGGCATTCAGTTCTGTTCTGTAGTTCTTTTCTCAAACTGTTATATCTGCTCTTGTAATTGGTGTTATCAGGGGGAGATCATGAGCTTCTCTAAAGCAAAGAGCTGGATTTCACTTCCATGTTCCGGTCACGTTGTCCTTCTTTCTTGTGTTTGGTGTGGTGATCTAGAAAATAAGACATAAGAGCAAGAACAGCAGGTGCAGAACAGGAGTGGTCGTTAGAGAAGGGACGATGGCTGGCTTTCCTGGAGTGAAGGTGGCTCCGTTCACGTACGTGTCGCACGTGTTGGCGGTGGCGTCGGCGGCGATGGTCCTAGTGTGGTGCATCCACTTCCGCGGCGGCCTCGCCTTCGGCCTAATTTTCATATTGTGGAAAACCCAATTAGTGTAAAATTTGATATGCCTTGCCGCATTGGTTTTCTTTATATACTATACAGTTGACTCTGAGGTTATGAAGTAAATGCAATTCCTAATATGGCTGTCCGATGCATGTCTTCATGAATTCTTGTTATGTTTTAGATCTTATCATAACTTATTTTTCATTTTGTTTAGATATCTGCTTCTTGGAGTTCTTTGTTTATATTCTTGACGTAATATGCGATTGATTTATCTTCGACAGCTAATGGTCTCAGAAAGTATTACTTCCACACGCTGTGTTCTCATTTATATGTCGCTAATGGTCCCATACTAAGTAGATGGAGTTGGACCAGTGGCATCGAGGCCGACACTTGGTACTGTGCTTCCTCTCGTTAGGTTGCTTAGAATTTTCGAGATGGAAATCCTCAAAGCTGTGGCCTTGCTTTGTGCCACGAGACAGCTGATGTGGACCTCAGTTCGCCTCCCCTTGCTGTGGAAAACGGACGGTCCGGGCTCCATCTGCCCGCTTATCACGCGATGGACGATAAGCGTAGACAGATAGGTAATGACACCTTGGAGGAGGCGGCTCGCTCAGCCTTATCAGTAGGCGCTGGAAAATCTTCTGGTCACGTTGTCCTTCTTTCTTGTGTTTGGTGTGGTGATCTAGAAAATAAGACATAAGAGCAAGAACAGCAGGTGCAGAACAGGAGTGGTCGTTAGAGAAGGGACGATGGCTGGCTTTCCTGGAGTGAAGGTGGCTCCGTTCACGTACGTGTCGCACGTGTTGGCGGTGGCGTCGGCGGCGATGGTCCTAGTGTGGTGCATCCACTTCCGCGGCGGCCTCGCCTTCGAGTCCACCAACAAATCCCTCATCTTTAACGTACGCCGACTCTCGATTTCTTGTTTTAACTCAACCTTCGTTAGTTTTTCATTGATCGGATCATTGTTAGGCTTGAACAATTCCTACCTTTTCATCAGTCAGTGTCGGTTTCAATATATGAAAAGAGATCGAAGTAACTTGAGTGGCTTCTCTAATTATGTTCTTCTCTTGGTTCCTATCAGCAGATGATCATCTTGAACTGTTCTGGTGTTTGGTCTTCGTATCTCTAATTATTTACTCTTTAATTAAAGAGATTTTGTGTACCTAATTTTCATATTGTGGAAATCCCAATTAGTGTAAAATTTGATATGCTTTGCCGCATTAGTTTTCTTTATATACTATACAGTTGACTTTGAGGTTATGAAGTAAATGTAATTCCTAATATGGCTGTCCGATGCATGTCTTCATGAATTCTTGTTATGTTTTAGATCTTATCATAACTTATTTTTCATTTTGTTTAGATATCTGCTTCTTGGAGTTCTTTGTTTATATTCTTGACGTAATATGCGATTGATTTATCTTCGACAGCTAATGGTCTCAGAAAGTATTACTTCCACACGCTGTGTTCTCATTTATATGTCGCTAATGGTCCCATACTAAGTAGATGGAGTTGGACCAGTGGCATCGAGGCCGACACTTGGTACTGTGCTTCCTCTCGTTAGGTTGCTTAGAATTTTCGAGATGGAAATCCTCAAAGCTGTGGCCTTGCTTTGTGCCACGAGACAGCTGATGTGGACCTCAGTTCGCCTCCCCTTGCTGTGGAAAACGGACGGTCCGGGCTCCATCTGCCCGCTTATCACGCGATGGACGATAAGCGTAGACAGATAGGTAATGACACCTTGGAGGAGGCGGCTCGCTCAGCCTTATCAGTAGGCGCTGGAAAATCTTCTGGTCACGTTGTCCTTCTTTCTTGTGTTTGGTGTGGTGATCTAGAAAATAAGACATAAGAGCAAGAACAGCAGGTGCAGAACAGGAGTGGTCGTTAGAGAAGGGACGATGGCTGGCTTTCCTGGAGTGAAGGTGGCTCCGTTCACGTACGTGTCGCACGTGTTGGCGGTGGCGTCGGCGGCGATGGTCCTAGTGTGGTGCATCCACTTCCGCGGCGGCCTCGCCTTCGAGTCCACCAACAAATCCCTCATCTTTAACGTACGCCGACTCTCGATTTCTTGTTTTAACTCAACCTTCGTTAGTTTTTCATTGATCGGATCATTGTTAGGTTTGAACAATTCCTACCTTTTCATCAGTCAGTGTCGGTTTCAGTGTATGAAAAGAGATCGAAGTAACTTGAGTGGCTTCTCTAATTATGTTCTTCTCTTGGTTCCTATCAGCAGATGATCATCTTGAACTGTTCTGGTGTTTGGTCTTCGTATCTCGCCTTATTTACTCTTTAATTAAAGAGATTTTGTGTAGCCTTAAATAAGAAAAGCAAAGGTTTTATTGATATCTTCTTTTGATGGTAAAGTTCTTTTTCCCCTCGTTTTTTTTCTTTTGACCCATTCTTTTGATAGCTTGTATGGTTCTTTCTCTGCGCAGAACAGTGATTCATGTTCTAATCATGTTTCTTCTTCTTCTCCATTGCACTGAATTTTCTGTATATTAACGTCGCCAGATAAAATCTAATCATATTTAACTTTGTTCATTGGGGATTTTGTGTTGCTTCCTAAGAAAAGAATAATTTTTTCTTTATGGTGCATGGACTGGATAGAGTTAACAATTTTCAGTAAAGTTAATTATTTTGCTCAATAAAGTGAGGAAATAACTCTGTCCATACTTTGTCAAATAGTGTTTTCTTTACATTTTAATGTGGTCTGTCCTGCAGATCATATATTTTGATGTGGATTTCTAATCTGAAATTTCTCACAAGTTGTCTTTTATAGAAGAACTTGTTGAAAAGGCTGAACTATATTACAG
>LVTN01001049.1:55678-99429 GCA_001649415.1 Musa itinerans
ATATATATATATATAAGGTATCCTAGGTTGGGATAGCTAATTGGTGGAGCATAGGGTTGAAAATCCTCATGTCACAAGTTCAAATCTGGTTTCTTACTTTGATAGGATACGAATATCTAAATTTTACTAGAAAAATCCATAGACCGACTCTATCGTCTCCACCTCTACAGATCACCCCAAGGATGCCTTCGACATCTAGGGATGGTTTGATCCTTTTTTTTTCTTCCTTCTTCCGTGAATTGGGATCCTAATATATAGAGCAAGAATTTCTGATCAATTATACAAAATAAATAAAAAATGTACAGATCATATTAAAAAACACCATATTGAACTACACCATGTATGCAAAAGCGACTCATAATTAAAACTTTGGAATCAGATACAGACACCAATCTTGTATCAACTATCACCAAGAGTAGCATCTATATTAATAACAGGAAAAAGAGCAAGAATTCACCCAGTGACACACTTACCACCTGAGAACGAACACCTTCAATAAGACTTCGTCTCTTCTGTCAGCAACTTGCATCAAATTTTGAACCTACGGCCGACCGAGGAAGAAGACAACAATCTCCAGCTGTGGAAGCCAAAATTTAATTTCCATGGATTGCTTGCGACCCCTGCAAGCAGCCACCACAAGTATATATTATAATGTTATTCCCAATCTCCGGCCAGAAAAAAGGTTCAATTCCGAACGAAAGCTCTCTGACACTATTCAATTCCATATCCACATGATGTTGCCAGTTTCTCACCAATGCGCCATGCGTCAATGATCGGCCAAAACTGCGTACCTTTGTCTTCTTTTCCCTCTATGTTTTTACTGCACACGAGAACACCAAAAAAACACTAGAAAACGGACTCGCTGATCTGTTTCTATCGGGCGTCATTGTCTCTCTTTTGCACGCATTAGCCGGGCGACCCATCACACGTTGGGCTCCCGCGCGCAACCCGATACAAAGAGTTCATGGTCCGGGTGCCGATCCTACCGGGGGATGGATCCGCCATCGCCGGCGCAGGCCGGGGAGAGGTGCTAGCTGTTGGCGAAGTGGACGTCGCGGCACTCGCGGCGGAGGAGGTCGTAGGGGGCCCAGAGCGCGTCGATGGGGCAAGGGCGACCGGCGTCGAGGCGGAGCCACGGCTTGCCCTTGCCACTCCAGTGGAGCAGGCTCACCGGGCCCGGGTGGAGGCCCCGGCACAGCCCCTCGACGTTGTCGCCGCCCAGACCGTGCTGGTTCCACCGGTGCTCCACCCTCTTGACCTCGCCCGCGAACACCAGCAGGAACGGCGGCAGCGAGCCTAGCTCGTAGATCCGCGCCTTTCGCTTCTGCACCTCCATCCAGGCTTCGAGCTTCTGGGTGTAGCCCCTCGCGCGCCACCGGTTGAGGTCCATGACCATGACCCCGGTGTTGAAGTAGCAGGGCGGGCGTCGGCGGCCGGTGAGGACGCCGGGGAACTCCGGGTCGGACCAGAACCGGTCTGTGAAGTAGGAGGTGAAGTTGGCGTGGCAGTACTCGGGGGCCGCGAGGACGTAGTCTGGAGCGAGGTTGGTGGCCCACAGGCGGCCGACGTCGTCGACGACGACGAGGTCAGAGTCGAAGTAGATGACGCGGCGGACGGAGCGGGGGAGGATGTCAGCGAGGTAGATGCGGGCGTAGTTGAGAGGCCGGTGGAGGGCACTGCGAACGGAGGAGGAGATGCGACCGCGGACGAGAGCGGGATCGAAGCGGTACACGGCGAAGGAGAGGGAGGGGAAGGAGGCGGCCAAGGCGGACTGGAACCGGCCAGGACAGGTGGCGAGGAAGTGGAAGACGGTGGACTCCGGGCAGGCGGAGTGGCGGAGCATGGAGAGCACACCGGCGAGGGAGCCGCGGAGTAACACATCCATCCATGATGCCAATTTTCTCATGACTTGCCATGTCTGTCAGGTCACTTTTGCCACTCCCTTGACGTTGTCTATCACATCTCTAGCGCAGATCCGTGGTGAGTCCATCCCTTTTACGCTTCCTGCCATTTCGATCCTATTGCCTCCCCAGCGTCGAGGGTCATGGCAATGTGGATGGTCGGGGCAGAGGCGCAGCCGGGCCCGTTGCGGAACGCCGGGGCTTCGCGGAAGCGGGGGAGATGGGCCGCTGCTGCAGCCTCCAAGCCCGACAATGGCCTCCCGAAGGAGAAGGAAGCGGCGAGCAGAGCCGTCGCCAGTGCTGCGAGGAGGGAGAAGAGTGGCATTGACGGTGAGGAGGGGTGACAAAAGTGACGGAGAAGAGGAAATAAATAACGACACTAACGTCGACACGAAAGCATTTTTTTATGTATATAAGTAATTAATCTTCTCTATTGATTTTTTAAAAAAATATTTAACACAATATATATGCATAGTTTTGGAAGGGCTATTGATTATTAATGTTGACAAAGGAATGTAGACAATAACAGAGTCTGATCGACAATTTTCCCTCCCGAAAAACACCTTAAATATTTCACAAACTTGGCAAAATAACACAGCACAAATCTTCAAAAAATATATAATCAATTCGATTTAACTTACGGCTTTACCCAATTGATCATAACATGCATTGTTTTATAATGATAGTTCACGATTCAGTTCAGCTAAAAAATAAATGTCTAACGACCTATTTTCTTATGCTAGGGTAGGGATGAATGATTTAAGATTCACATTCCTTGGAACAAGAGCTGATAAGAAAACGTCTGGCAGCAGATTACATAATTCATTCTCGTCAAAATAATAATCACGACAGTCAGTGTGCTGTGTTGACATGCACGAAAAGTGAAGAATGTTTTTCTTTTCTTCCTTCGAGAACTGCTTTTTTTCAATTTTTTTTTAATGTCATTTTACTAAACGTTAAACTACCATCCATCCCAAACGAGAAATACTTTTTCTCACACTTTGGGAGAAAAGCACTCAAAAAATCTGAGAGCATTATATCATTCTTTGGCAAAACTCAACTTTTTGGGGTTCACCTGATCTAGTTGAATGTAAATTGTCCCAGGGTTGTCATCAGATTCAGTCCACTTGATCGACTCATTCTCCAGAAGCTTTAAGACCTGCAAATATTTGACAATTTAAATTTTATTTTGCTATACATAAAATAGGCTTTTATTGCATATTGGTGGAGAAAGAATATTAAGCTACAATAAGAAAGAATGATATGGAACAAACTGGAAGAATATGAAACTCTTACGTAAAGCCCACTAAAAGGGCTCCTAAATTATTGCAGCATTAAAAAAAGATATTCTTAAACCGTGAAGAGATCATTATGAAAGACAGAGAATGCAAAACAAAATTAAATCTCAAAAAACTAAATCTCTTTTTTTGGCTGAACAACAAGTCATACCAAACGCCTTTTTTTCCCTTGTTTGCGATCTTCACCGTCAGCACCAATGACAAGCTTCAAGTATCTAAGAGCTGAAGAAGATAAAGCAAACATCAACTCATTTTTTACCCGACTAAGTGAAAAATACACAAGAAACAGATGTGAAATTCTCAAGAATCTACAAACTTACTAGGAATATCAGCCAGTGAGCACAAGAGCAATTTTGACAATTTCAATGCTTCTTTCGCACAATGAGGCTGAAGATCAAGAGTGATTTCATCTTTGTTGCTAGTTTTCCTGGAAGTTCATATTGAATACATCATATTGTAATAACCTATTACAGAAAGGAAGTCAGATTATACAACCAAAAGAGGTAAGACATGAAGTAACCTTGGTTCAACCAACATTGCAGCAGATTTTTCATCTGCTTCTCGAGCCTTTTGATTATAGTACTTCCCCTGAAATGCAATAAGATGGGTGTATCAGCACAAAGATTAGGATGCTTATACATGCTAAAAAGAGAGGTTAAAACTTATTCAGAATCTTTAACTCTAGTGAACAGTTTACCCTAATAAGTTCGGTATATACAGTTCCTCCGGTCACAGTGAAAAATAAAACTCGGCATACACATATTATGCCGGAGATACAAAAGGAGTAAATACATTAGGAAAAGCCCCTGACCAAAGCCAATTGTATGATACCCAAAAAGTCTTATATTGGGAATATAAAATTTTGCAGTGGACAAAATCATTTCATCAGCTTAAGTATTTTGTGCCATATTGGCGACAACACTTATTACAAGAAATGGAGCTAATATGTTATATAGCTCATCATATATGATATCAAATCACCTCTATGGATCCCGTCCTGTAAGCAAATATATTGTGGGGTTCAATCCAATATAATCTGTCAAAGATTTTGACAACATGGTAGTGGGGCCATCTGGTTTTATTATTAAACAGAATCCAGGAAAGGTATATGGCATTTTGAACGAAACATTACCGGATTTGGTTGCACCCCCCAGGCCAGAATTCAATAGAAGGATTTAACACCATGTTATGCTCTAATGAAAACATAGGAAATTGAGTGTAATGACTGCAAAACCCCAATAGTCCACATTGGGTAAATTGGACAGTATAAACTTACTATGTTATGCATTACATATTTTGGGCCAGGTCAGCAAGCCGACACCAATGCGTTAGACTATGCTGTTTGGGTTCTTATAGGCAGATTATATAGTTGTTTGGACTTTCTTAAGAGGATCACGATAACCAATCCCACTGGAAACTACAGTCACATTCACACCACTGGTTTCTAGTTTGATCTTGAAATTCATGACCAAGAAAAGAGAGTTCCAAGCTGAGATAGACAAAAGAAGATAGGATCAACAAATTTTGCATAGATTTGATGCAAACAAGGATAAGGATCGACTGACCATCACACAATAGGATGGGCAGGCAGTGTTGGAATCATGAAGATAGAGGTGTAGGTTGGTTTAAACCATGATAAAGAAGATTGTTGTAACATGATGCAGATTGGACTTGTGGCAGTGAGGTTCAAGGTAAAATTATGCCCAACAACTATTTAATATACCACATAAAACAACACTATTAAAAGTTGAACTTAATTGATGTCGTTGTTCCACATAAAAAAAGTTGACATACTTTAGTCAAAATAAAAGCTGTCAAATAGAGATTGTTTGGGAACCAGAACTAAAGTTCATGACAATTTAGCAAGAAAACTAGATAACCTAATTCATTTGTTATGATCGTTCCTTAATAATAAAGATCGTGTTTAACCATAAACATGAAACTCACTTGCTCTATATGGTAGCTGGCTGCTTCACTGTCACCCCTTGTAAAAGCATCAACAGCCTACAAAGCCAACGAGTCATGAATAAAATAGAAAAAATATGACATATGAAAGACAAATTAGGGATTACAGAAAAATCATTATGATGATAAGTTGTGAAACAAATTGCTTACGGCTTCATAATATTGCTTCATTGAATCCCAATGCTGCTTAGCAGCTCTCCTTAGGACCTGGTAATCATCATCTTCCTCAGCAACTGGACCTAGGAGAAAATTACATTTTAACTTGTTGAAGTTAACTAGTATAACAACAAGTTGAGACACAAACCATGCTGAAGAAAATATGCACACTCCTATAAATTTAATTTCTAACACTGCAAAGTACAAACTCTGACAAACAGAAGTATGACAAATCATGGTTTAAAGTCTGAAAATTCCAAGAAAATCATTTCGATATGCAATAAAGCAGAGCAAAACTACAGATTCTAGATTTCTGGCAGTAGAACTTATTCTCTTATGAAAGAAAAGATGCTTGAATCAACCTACTACATGTTCACTTTTTGAAAAAAGAAAAAAGAAGCAAGAATCAACCTTCAGAGTACATGAACAAAAAATCATGTTGCAATAATGAGATGATGACTTAAGTCACCAAAAAGCAATTCTCTGCAAATTAATAAAATCCATCAAACGGATCAAGGTTACTTGTGGATGAAATTAAAGAGTGATCGCCACTTAAACAAATGATTTCATTCTCCCATAATTCCAAATTGATCATGCCTTTTCCAGTTCTCTGATTAGTAACTAAATTCTTAAGAATGATCCCATCTAGCAAAATAAAATCAGTATAACTTATTCCTAACTTCTACCATTTTTACTCAGCTTACTTAGTCAAAGTTTCCTTTGTACTTGATGTTTCTTTGTTCAACAAGAAAATTTCATGAGTTCCTGTTCTATGAAAGTCGGAGGCATCTAAGGCATTATGACACTTTACGGCCTAAGATGTTCATCTAAATAAAGCAGTAGACAATAAAAAAAATTAAAACTATGTACAGATTGGTGGAGTCAATTTAGAGCTTACAAAAATAATATTATCATTACATAACTGGCAACACAATTGTTCCAAAACATCTTATTGACAGTGAACAATTTTAATTAAATGAATAAATTCACAAAAATAATATCAACATTCCAAATATTTGTTGAATGAGTTGAGCAACTCTTGACATGTTCTTACAGTGAAATGATAAGAATGCCTCATATTTTGCTTTGTAATGTGTTAGTTCATACAAGGTTTTCCATCTTTGTCTTAATGCTGCAATGATTAGTACACTCATGTTCTTGAAAAAGTAATGCAATATGTGAAAAAAAAAGGCAATACCCTCACTGTACATACATAAAACAAGGGCATAAATGTTACTTTATGGAATAAGTTGAAAAATATTCAATCAGACCAGTGTACCTGCTGCCTTTAACATGTCCAAAGCAAGGATTAAAGACCAGCTATACCAATATGTAGTGACTGGTAATTGCCGGTCTAACCACGTTCCGACAGACAGATCAAATAATTTCAACCTATTCAGTTCGGGACTATTGTACTAACCAGTTATTTCACTGTACCAAGTTCGCCAGGCAGTAAAGAGACCAATATCACGGCGTACTGCACAGTAAAGATACCAGCACCAATACTTTTTCCTTTTGAAATTTGTGACAACCATACAACTGTTAGTCTTTATTATTTATTTTCTTCTCTCCCTCTACCTGTCTGTCTCTCACCCAACTCTTGCTCCCTCTCTCCTCTTTCCCTACGCCTTGTCATCCTCCTACTTATGCTTACACGTCCACCATATCCTACTCCCCTCCACATTGCTGCTGCTGCTTCCTCCTGCCGGTAAAAATGCTAACACATCTTCCTCCTCTTTCACCTTTTCCTCATCCTCTTCCTCCTCCTCTCTTTTCTCCTCCTCGTGCTCTTGCTCTTCTCTTCTCACCCTCTCTTCTCTTTGGTACATGCCAGCCAATACAGGGGCATACCATGCATCGGCACACCCCATGCACCAGGAATCATACAGGACCTGCCACAGACCAGTATAGGCCTTCAACTAAAGTAAAACCTTTGTCCTAACAAACATTAATAGTCATTATTCTGCTGTCATTGGCATATATACATATTTTTGAGTTCTGTTCAAGTAAAAAAACTTCTGTTTACAATGTCTCTAAAGCAATAACTATACTGAAAAAATTGAATTCAGGGCATACCATCATTGACCACCTGTCTTATATTCGGAATATCAGTTGTGGAAGATAACACAAGGTCCTCCAGTGGTTTTGTAACTGCCTTTTGCCCAACAACTCTCATTCTATTCAATCCCATCTCTCGACGTTTTATCTTTTGTTCCTCTTCTGATCTCTCAGGGGCATTAAACAAGGATTGTATCACCTCCATCGGTAAATTTGAATTCTTTTGTTCCATGCTAGAGTGTCTTGGAATATTTCTTCATAGAAAATTGTTTCACCAATTAGAAAATATATTCCATATTTTGATTTCTTCAAAAAAATTCCCCACTATGAAAGTTAACATCTTGAAAGCGACAAGTTCTCCTAGAAAGAAAAAAAATGGTAACAGTTGAAAAGTTTACTTCACAAGCATACCTTACACTAGACGGAGAGTTTGGATAACAATCTTCATATGGAAATTTCTCCATCTGTGAGCCTTTACCTGCAGACTATCGTAGAAAATTTGACACAATGCAAGTAACTGATGAAAAGGGTTAAAGCATGGAATTAGGCAGATAAAAGTTCACAATTTTCAAGATTCAAGAAGCTGCTAATGCCATAGAAAGGGTGTTATAAAGGTTCACAATTAGGCAAATATTGGTTCTCCAGTGATCCAATGATAGAAATCACCAGTTATAAAGGTGTTAATTGCATAAAAAATTGAAAAATGTAAGAAGTAACATAATTACAAGCAAGGATTACCATTGCTGGCTACCATATACACTGCTAGTTGGGTACCAACAGAAGGCATGAGTGCTTGCCAGTACTACAGCCACTTACAACTAGTGGCCAGGCAAAAGGACACATGATAGAACGGTATAAACCACGTGCCAAACAAGTACCAGCATGCACCCATGACCCAGGCCACAGCAAGGCAATTGTTGGTTACATGAGAAACTACTGAAAACAAGCATGACATATTACAATTGTACTTACTTTTCTCATATCATCATAGCCAACTGCCTTGCCTTTCTCCAAGGTGTTAGAAGAAATTGTCAATAATTCCTCCATGCTCTACAAAATGAAATCAACATTCCTTATTATTTTATTGAAAGTTTCAAATGAACAACTTGAGAAAACAAAGAAATTGGCATAATGTAATTTACACCAGCACTTATATAATCAAATGCTTCATTTGCATGATACTCAGCTATCTTTGACTTTGCAGATGACATTGCTCTATGTCAACACTCAAAAAATTTATGCAAAAGCTGGACATCTCCACTAGGGTTATTTGATAAAATCTAAATTACAAAAATTAAACAAAATATGATTAGTGTCAGAAATCAAGGATGCACCAGATAAACATGCTTGTCAGATAGTTCCTAGGTAACAAGGGACAAATTTGAATGCTTTGGGGATAATAACAGGACACATCCCTGTTGCTTTCTGTAAGAAAACTTTTAATCTCTTAATGATGGACAAGATAGATCTTTTCACTTAATGATGGATGAAATAGATTTGTTTACTATGTGGATCATTGCTTTGAAGTATGTCTTATCCTACATCTTTCCATAAGATCCTAATTCCTTTATCTCTGCATGTGAACAATTTTGTTCTGAAGATAGCTTATTTAAAAATATCAGTGATGCCAGTATATTATCCTGTTAATGCTTGATCATATTTGAACTACTATATGAATGAAAAATCACTATTATTGTCATATCCATGTTGTACAAACTCAAGCACAAGATATTCCTTGACAACTTTACTTCATATTCTATCCACATTTGGTCTCTGCACCAATCTGATTAACTTTTGGCCATCATGAAGTATATAATCTTTGGTCATAACCACTACAAAAGACCGTGTTTAGACTCCTGTCTCATTAATTAATTCGGTAAGCACCCCAAAACTGACTAGCTCATTTATTTCTTTAATATCTTCTAAAATACTAAAAACCAAAGAATTTATTATAGCAAAAAATTATCTTGTGTGAACTACACAAAATACTAAAAACCAAAGAATTTATAGCAAAAAATTATCTTGTGTGAACTACAAGTAGCATCAAAGTCCATCAAAAGAACTAAAAAATCTTACCTCCAAACTAATCTCCAAAAATTTAGCCTTCAAGAAAATTTACCTGACAGTTTGATAGATTTACACCCATCTTTTAAATGCATAAACTCGATAAAAGATATACACAAATATATTAGAGCATATATAGAAGAAATGCATACATAAGATGAATCATTTATCAATAAACCAAAGATCATATTCACAAAGGGGAAGTAGATGCACCTTCTTCATGTTGTATCCACAACATCCTGCAGGAACATGTAAATCTAATTATATGGGCTTTTCCAGAGGCAAAAAGAAATTCAAAACACATAAGGCCAAGCTTTTGTTCAAAATACTCATTCCAACATTCAAGAACAGCAATTAAATATATGAATAACAGATTAATTTTCAGTTGTCAAAAATTCTCATATTGCAGGAGAAGTTTCAAGGGCAGACACTAAAACATGAAATACTGTAATGATTATTGTAATATTGTAATGATTATTCAGTATTTAAAAGAACTTATTTTAGTTATCAACATGCTTCTTGAACTGACACTAAAACAAGACATACAACAGCACACTTAAAACAGGTAGGAAAAATGATATTGTAAACAAGTGCTACTGATTCAAATTAAAATAACAATTGACACAAGAAACTAATATGGTAGTAAAAAAGATAACGTCTAGACTATCCCATTTTATAGGAGTTATTGTCCTAATAAATAGGCTGTGAATCCAGACGTAAATAGATGAGCAACTTGTATCTTAGCTTTCACAAATTTTACAGACTACAACAGTATTGATTTTGGTTCATGGCATGGAGTCAAATGCAATAAAATGCACATAAATACCTAATTATTAATTCACAATTTTGTTAAATATTCATAAAGCAAAGTCAAGTCGGATAAAGAAAGGGGACCCATAAAATGACATAAAAAATCAAAATATAGTTATGCAAATATAGCAGCATCTTAATTATTCAATAACACATTGTGCCTTTTATGCAATCTTAATTGTGAAGGAATCACAAAAATAAAAGTCAAAAATGCAGTGAACTTGAATGTATTCATGTATGAAAGTTCATGAAGGTGTGACCAAGATATCAAATAAGTCATTTGAATAGCTAATAAAGTCAAATTACTAAGACCTAAATTAGTAGTAATCCCTAAAGTTATTTTTACTGACACTAATAAGACATAGATATATAGGTTACAGCTACAGAATATAGGTTAATCATTTATCTTAAACACGATTTCTTTTTAACTTGAAAATTGATCAACTAAGATGATACATCGAGATTTTGTCTACAAATATTTTGAGTAGAACTTTGTTCGTTCATTGATTATTACCTTGTCTGCGGTGTGTTAATTTTTTGCATATCTCTGCTCAGAATTTTCTTAGTGTTAAAGGCAGAGATCAGTGGTAACCTCGACATGAGACTTCAATTATACATTGAACATTGGAGTTAAAGCTTCATATCCTGAACATTTTGATTCGACTATATGAAATGCTTCATTTTTCCACTGAACATCATTGTACAAATTCAACAACCTGAAAGCTCTCAATTGCAAAAGCCATTTGAAATGAAGGTTGCTATGTTGTGGCAGGAACTCACATGCCTATTGGCAGAGTAATCCTTGATATGAAATGCGTGGCTCAGTGTTAATCAAATAACAATAACAGATGGACCAAATAATAAAGCATTTAAAATTCTAGACTATTGTTTATCACCACTCATTTGCATGTTAAAAAAATCATCATTAAGATAATGAAAAGATAATTACCAAGCACATCACGGATGACATCCATGCTTAGTTTGAATCCATCTCCAAGCATTGAAAATAGGAACTCTTCGACATCCTTGTCATTCAAAGTACTACTTTGAACAGAGTTTGGCATAAACAACTCTGATTCAAGTACATCTAACATTTGTTCCTTGATTTCAAGCTTGGGTGGTTTAGTTGTTTCACATGATTCATTTCGTGATGATGGAACCCCCACATACTTCTTACCCAGAACACTTGAGATAGTGCCAACTGAAACACTTAATTTCTTCGGCTTTGTTCCTTTGGAATTTTTGCCCAGAAGAATAGAACACTTAAGATTATCCTCGTCCAATGATTCCTCTGGTTGAGGAATATTCTTCCCAATCTGTGCATGACAAAAACCAGAACTACTACTTTCTTGGAGTTGGTACAACATATCTCCTGCTTTACATACATCACGTCCTGCCTTGCAATAAGCAGAGGCTATATCTTCAAGAGTACAAAATGTCCCAAAGGCATCAAGCAAGGCTTTCAAAGCCCTAGTTTCATCATCATGTTCTGAAGCGTATAATGTGGACATAATTGGGATATATTTTGCACCTGAAACTAAGCTTCGGATTAAGCCAACTAACACTGTAGGACCTGATAATGAAAAAGAAAAAGATCACCAATCTGGTGGCAAATGCTAAAACATACATGTCAAAATGAGTCACAGTAGTATTAGTTCAACTTCAATTAGATGTTGGACTGTGTTTGTCGCATATCACCTCATGAAATGCCTGGTAAAGAAGAATAAAATGCAGCAATTCAGACATGAATTTGGCTAAAGCATTCCAGAAAGTTAATGCAATACATTCAGTTATATAACAATAATCCTACCAGCAAAAGATCCGTTTCTTCTGCTGCTAATGTTGCTTCTAATCAGCTATATATTCACAAACTATCCGCTTTTCCAACTATAACAATTGATAAGTTGTTTGCCTCACATTTTAGTGAGTTTCTGAAATTGTACAAAAGTTAATATACCGAAAAAAATGCAGACCTTAAAGAATTTGTAAACAATCTCATAAGGTAGTCATGGAAGAAACTTAAACCAGATCTCCACTGGAAAATGTAATCCCTTGTTTCCAGGTCACAGTAATAATGATACTACATCTCTCTGTCAGCAAAGTATCCCTCGCTCCTATAAATGTAACTTTGGGGAACAGCAGGCAGTGTCAGAAAGACATGAGAAAGCAACAAAGAGTGGAAGACATGAGATTTCCCACTGCTCTGGCCCAGATTCAACCAGAACGTGATATTTCTAGTTGAAGCTTCTTCTCCTGCATGACCTCCAGTCGCCGATCTCTGTCACCGGTCAGTTACTGTGCTGGTGGCAACATCCGCAGAGAAGAGGAAGTTGACTGGTTGACTATGGTCAACACTGGTTAACTTTTGGTCAACAGGGTAATTCTGGAATTTTTTGTTATTCCCGTTTTTGTTGTATTTGGGTAAATTTTTCGGGTTTTCTCCAAGAAAATCATCATCGTGTTGTGACTCCCATGTATCGCTAAACGGTTCAACTTTATTGGGATTTTTTCTTTGAAGGATTACAAAGGAAGTCACGGGAGTGGTTTAAACAGAAAAATTAGTTAAGATTATCATTTCAAGAATTCAAACAAAAACATGAATGCAGCATCAGGAGAGAAAAGCCCTAAAAGAAGACCATTGAGAATCATTTGGCAATCATGCGGTAGAAATTATTTACCAACAGAACTTACACTCTGTTCATGGTAGCATCTACCCCAGCGATTGTCAAGACATAAAAACAACAAACCAGCATCACCTAATTCCCATAAAAACCCAGGTAGAAAAATAATATCTATGTGCATAGATCATTTTCTCTCGTTTTTTTTCTCCCTAACAAAGGAAAAATGAGTTTCTACTCAACTGGACATTTTTTTTTTTCTCCCTAATAAAGGAAAAATGAGTTTCTACTCAACTGGACAAGCAGAGATACACAACTCTAACTGGATTAGTATTAATGAAAAAAGTTGCGTGTATGTAATAGCCCAACTCGGTGATTAATTTTATATTCATTCTCCATACATTATTCACCGCTCGTTGCAATTATCAACCTCGTTGCGGAACAAATTAACTAGCCACAAAAAACAAGAAAGCAATCCAGGACCGCGCTAATGCTATGACACCAAGAAAGCAATCCAGGACCGCACTAATGCTACGATACCAAAAACTCCATCTAAACCCCCCAAAATCTACCTACGCTAAAAAAATGGCCATCATTCCAACATCGATGATTACGGAGGAGATGGAAACAGACAAAACCATGACGGGCTCTCGATTCGGGCGATCCAGACACCGATGATGGAGGTGAAACGAAAGGCGAGATTAAGGATTGGAGACGAAAATCTTACTCGATGCTGTCCGGCGGAGAAGGGTTAGGAGCGATGCGAAGTCGAGAGGGAGGGGAGCGAACGCAGGGGAGAGCGGAGGGAGTGAATGAATGGGGGTATTTATTAAGGGTTTTATTTGATTCGCTGCTCGGGGAGAACAAAATTAAATGTGCTATCATTATACCTACGAATATTAAATGGTTTGTGTACATATCCCTCTAAATTGAAATATATATATATATATGTCATTATGATTTAAAATTAATTAAATAATCTTTTTTATATATATTTTAAACTTAAACTATATGCTGTTAGTCATACATATAATATCAAAATTGAAAGGACAAAAGCATGAGCGTGTGAAGGTGGTAGCCCTCAGCTATAGCACTTTTGGCGCTCTTTCGTGGTTGCTTGTACGGGGACTATGCTTGTCCGGGAAGTAATGAGTCGAGAAAGCGAGATGGTGGGGATACGAAGGAGGCAATTAGAAAGGTTGACTCTGAGTCAACGAATCAAGATTCGATAGTCAACATGTCTCGAATTGGAACCAGGATTGATCGTGTTGCTGGGTTGTGATTAGGTTTGGTTTGGGCTTCTTTCACGGATTTGGTTGTGCGCCCAATCAAACAAACACCCACCACCCATGTGATATGAATTCGATCTGTTCGGACATACCGTTCATCAGTTGTCACATTTTGGGACATGGATCAGCGTAGGTCCAATCTTTTTCGTGTATTAGTACGCAATAAATTAGAACATACGGGAGAACAATCCATATAAATTTTGTATAATGCCAAACCATATAAATTTCAATCAACTTTAAAGATATTGACTTATCAAAGCCTAAGAAGATATGTGCATACCGTCTTACCTTCGCAAACAGAGATACTATTTCAATGATCACCGCGCGGCCCCCACCGCTGCCGGGCGCCGGCGTCCTCACCTGCGGCCCTCGCCGCTGCCCGCGCCCTCGCCAATGTCACCTGCGGTCCTCACCGCCGCCCGCGCCGACCGCTCACGTACAGCCGCCTGCGATCGGCACCCACGCTACCTCCCGTGACTGTTTCTTACCGCGACCGGATCTTCGTCTCTCGCGGGTGTAATGCAAGGTCAACGAGGAACGGACAATGAAGATAAGGAGCCACACAACCCATATTTCTTCCTCCACTCGCGAGCGTAACGCCCACCATCTCTCTGTTGGCAAGACTCCCTTGCTCCTATAAATGGAGCTTTGGGGAACAACAGGCGATGTGAGGAAGACGTCAGAAAGCAGCAAAGAGTTGGACGTGAGATTTCCCTCAACTCCGGTCGAAGCTTCTTCTCTTGCGTGACCTACATTCGTCGATCTCTGTAGCCGGCCGACGACTGTGCTGGTGGCAGCAACCGCAAAGAAGAGGAAGTTGACTGGTTGACTATGATCAACACTAGTCAACATTGGCTAACTTTTGGTCAATAGGGCCAATTTTGAAATTTTTCGTTACTCTGTTTTTGTTGTAATCTTATTGGAACTTTTTCATTCCCAATGGACGTAGGAGTAATATTTATATCATAATTCAAATGATGTTAAATCGTTTGTATTTATTTTATGTCTTTTTCATCTGATTGTTTTGTCCACTAGATTTATATCTCGTGACTTTGGCAACCGCTAATCCTGCCCATATATATATATATATATATATATATATATATATATATAATCGACGAGTTTTTTTTTTTTGGTGCCTTTGTCGAAGTACACATGATTGGATCCTACAAGCATCATTGACTAAGACTTGATAACGACACGTCGCAAGATGAAAACAATCGGATTATTAGATACGGTTTGGAAATATTATATAAACCAAGCCGTCAAACAGGAACGTTAGTTGGAACTACTAAATTTGATGGATCTATCCGATTGGCCTTTTGATTTAGCAGAACAAAGATTTTTTGTCGTTGGAAGCAGATGTTTTAGATGCCGATGACGATGATGATTTATCTGACAACTTGATTTGTAGCAGTTCAAACTAATGAGGCTCCCGTCGGGCGTTCACTAGATTTCAGTTAGCATACTAATCCCACATGATTTTTGGGAAGCGTCGGGTCTTAGTTGCAGATCAGGAACTATGATCCAAACGAAAATAATAAGGAAAATAAAAGCTCCTGAAGTTTGTTTATTAGATGCATCTTCATCATATGGATTGCACGAGGTTATTCTTCTAGAAGAAGTTGGGGAAAGCTTGATGGAAAAGTTGAGCATGTGGTGGCACCCATTACAAATGATCCAATCTCACAAGCCCATGAATCTCTCAGCCAGATGGGAGCAGAGCAGCACCAAGAGGAACAACCATTTCATATCACACAACAAAGAATATCTCAGTATAATAGCAACTCAGAGCAGATCTACATAGCACCCATCAACTTCATACATCTAAACTCCTAGATTCCAAGAAAAAAAAGGAACACGCACCAAAAGAAATGGAACACATCAAGCCATAGCAAACCTATATGAACAAGACAGCAATGGAAACCGGAAGAGAAGATGCAGATCTACATGGAGGAAGGAATAGGAGGAAGCAGCAGCAGTGAGGTGTCAGCCCCTGATGTGGCGAACCTTGTGCCAGGTCTTCTTGCAGGTCTCCCCTACCGCCTTCATCCCTTTCTTCACCAGCTGCTTCAACTCCTTGGCCCGCTCCTTCACCTGCTCCTCGAAGCCTGCCATGGTGCCTGCTCACAGAAAAGGTGAATGAATGGATGGATCAGTTCAGCCCCTTCCACTTGTTTAATAGAGTTCCACCCTTGGAGCTCTCTCTCTCTCTCTCTCTCTCTCTAGTTTAATAGAGTTCCATCCTTGGAACACACACTCTCTCTCTCTCTCTCTCTCTCTCTCTCTATCTAATGGTGGGTGCGTGCCATGTTGTACCGCTGTGATGATCATGATTCGCACGACTCCTGGACTTCGAAAAGACAGCAGCGATTGCGTTGGATATCAGACGAGAACAGGGTGTAAAGCCACGTTCTTTGCAGTTCAAGAATCCAAGGGAAGGGAGGAGAGAGAGAGAGAGCATTAGAAGCATGGAATCAGGGTTTTGAGACACTAACATATGCTGGAAGTGTCATGATGTCCAGATAAGAATGAAAAGGTTTTTTGTTTTGCTATGGACAGAGATGAGATTAGAGAATGATCAAGGCGGAGAAAGAAGAAGAAATGGAATGATGGGAAGGCAGCTTTGGCTGAAAGCATGCAGAATGGACCACAAGTCAGTAGGCCAGTGGCTGTCACTGCATCCTGTGACAATGTCGTGGGCACTGAGTCAGTATCAGGCACATGAAAGCAAGAAGGATGCGTACAGATTCCGCGAATCCATCCAAGTGAGATGTAGAGTAGGGATGATTCTAAACAAATCCAGGGTCGGCCAGCACATTGTATCAGATTTCAAACTTGGATCATATCCGAATTCAAGATTTTTTCTGAGGTCAAACAATTTTCATATTTGGTAGGCAAAAAATGGATTCAATTTAGACACCAACTAAATTTTTGGTATTACCAAATTTGGCTTGCTTTCATCATCATGAAGCAGAAACCAGCACGGCTGTGGTTGTCATCCTGTGAGAAGACTGTGGGCAGTTTGTACCACTATCAATGTATAATCTAATGCAACACAACTGTTCTAAACTCTCCTTGTCCCATGATAGTTGTTCTTTATTCGAAGTCATAAAGATTCCTTCCTTCTCCACTTGATGATTAGGTTTCTCTTTCTGCCAAGCACTTTGGACTATTCTTTTTAGCAGTCTGGCAGAGAATCATTTTCACTGTAATCAAGACTCCCTAGGAAACAGCTGATTAAACAAGGAAAAAGATAATGATATAACTACAAACAAGCCCCCAAGGACTCTCCCAGTCCTTGCAGATGTTGAAGGATAAGGGGAGAAATACTTGGATTGATCTAGTTGGAGAATACCTACTCTTATGAACAACTCCAATCTCAACCAGTGTTCCATTCTCTTTAGTTAGTGATAAGATTATTCCTCCCTCAAATGAACACACATCAGTAAAACTTTATCTGATAGGAATGGCGATGAACCGATTACTTTCTCTTTTGTTAGTGATAAGATTATTCCTCTCTCAAATGAACATACATCAGTAAAAAACCCTATCTGACAGGAATGGCAAAGATGCAGCTTTGAGAGCACCTCAATAACTAGAAAAAAAAAAACTCCATATGCAATTAGTGAAGTTAGAATCTTGGTTCTCCTTGAGTTGATAGTAAGAGCACATTTAAATTATGAAATACATATAGTTAGATTCTTCATTGGAATTACTAGTTGCCTTGTAGCTACTTATCAGCAAAATATAGCTCATTTAAAACATCAAAAGCAAAAGGAAAAAGATGTTTCTGACTTCCTGTTGAAGAACTAGGATAATAGAAGAGCAAATCCTTTACAAAATAAAGACAGCAAGGTTACTAAAGGTGGCTAATTTTGATATGAATTCTGTGAAAAACAACTTTGACTTTGTTGAGCAAGACATTCATCATGACTCACACCATAAGTTATGACAATCTTTCAGGAACCAGAAAAAAAGTGAACATAGCATGGAATAAAAACCGCTTTAACATACATCCTTTGGATTAAGACACAATAGTGATTAATAATATCATTGCATTAGACATAGAATGGATGGCTAAGCAAGGAATCAACAATATGCAGAACCAATAAAATATCCAACAAGAAAGAGTTGCAAAGAATCCTCGCCAGAAAAGTGACCTATGCTGAAAATAGACAAACTAATAATAACACCTTGCACCACTTCATTGTGGAGGCAGGAGATGAAAGCAGGAATTCATAATAAAGAGTTTCTTCTAGCAGAGGAGTTATGAGGCCATACAGAAAAAAGCATGTCATCATAGACAATAGACTATTCAATAAGTTTCATTTTCAAAATGATGTTGTTCGCATCCTGCAAGCAACCGTAGAATTATATCAAATTCAAATGTCGAGAATTATAATTACATCTAGATCTTCACTAAATGCACTTTTAAATGATAAAAATACAGAAGAACTTGCTAACCTCACACTAGCAGTACAATAATTAACTCAAACGATCATATTAATCCAAATAGCAGCTAGTACATTTTATATGTTCTTGTTATTGATATTATTCCACCTGAAGACACATGTTTTAAGATATATAATTGATAAACCTACAAGGTGTATCCACAATTCCACCTGAAACACGAAGCCTTCTGTGGAATCAATGGAGGAACTTCTAGGCATTACACTAAAACATCTCAACTTCCCTAGGGCCCTACCAGCAATATCAACAACGGTAGATATAAGAAATATCAGCCGTATCAAGGACCCAGTCCCCAAAACAAATGTTCTAATCAAGCTTCTGCCTTCCAAAAACTGCTTTTTATGGAAGAATGTGGGCCGCAGCATAGTGATGGACACAAGCTGCATTGATCATGATAGGTGATATCACTGCAGGAATATCAACTATATGTGCGCAGTTGTTCGATCAACAAGGATCAAAGTATTTAAAGAATCCAAAATCGATGAAAGTATTCAGGGTTTCACAGTAACGACATATTTGTTAACGGAGATGGAAGAGGCAACGTAGACATTACCACGAACAGTTCATCTGCGCCGTTCTTGTCCGCGAAGAAGCGTCTAAGGAGCTGCGATCGAAGACGAGGAGATTGGACATTGATTGCCACTGAAATCAAACACCACTGCCCCTCCGCGATCTTCTTTTATCTTCTTCCGGAGCCTGGAGAGCGGGATTACCTGGCTGTCGCCGAGGAAGGGAAAATTCGAAAATAGAAAATATATTATTTGGGATGGTTACGTATGGAGGAACTTTGAGGGCGGAAAAAAAGGACATTAGATGGGATTAATCGTATGCTCATGCGGTGTGCTGGTGAAGAGAGTATTGTAGGTCGGGAACAATTCGTATCTGAAGTGCACTGTGAAAGGACAGCAACAGCGAGCTTATTCGATCCGCTGCCACTCAGTGGCAACGAACGGCCGAGATTCCGTGCCCATCCAGCCGTTCCGAGTCCAACCAAACGGACAAACGACCTGTCACTGCATATGGGTTAAAAATCTTCTGTAATTAAGTGCACAGGGGTCTGCATTATCTCTCCAAGTTAATAAATACTGTGGAGCAAATGTTTTGTACTGTGCTTTTAACTCTGTTCGTTGAAACCATAAAGCCATTGAATGAGGAACAGGCAAGGAGCCAGATGCAGCGGCCAAATAAATGCCATTCGCGATCTCTTCAAAGCATGCAGATCCAGTTCCAGCCTTCTTCGCCAAATTTGATCTCTTTTAGAACCAAAAGGTTGACCTGCACAAGGTAGCAAAAAGCCTTTTAACTTTAAGAATCTTTATCTGAACGTGATCACAAGATGATCGACTCGTGCAGGAAAATATCCTTTGTCATATAAAACAGTGCGGCTAATAGAACCAAAAAGCCACAGAGCATGTCCATCAACAAAAAAATTAAAAGTTCATGCCCATCAATTTGAGGCACAAGAACTAATAATCAAAAGTTCATGCATCCCGTCAGCCCCAAGATGTCCAACGGATAAAAAAAATATTACAACCCGTTAAGTAAAATAAAAAGATATAATGTTCTTATGCTGCTAAGCAAATTTTAATGACCCAATCATAATAACATGAGGGTCCATCAACTGGAAGAATTAAGAGCAGATTGGACCAGATTGAACCTTAACACCTTATTCTAGAGGATGAAATCAACAGTTCTAGCCAGATAGGTTAAGTCAATGCAATTTTATGGATTCAAGCATCGGGGGTCGGTGCTGGCGCTTTGTCTGCTTGCTCTTCTAACTTGGGGCTCTCTTCCTTTGGTGAGGCAGTGGTTCCATTAGCTTTGGCATCCTTAGCTGGTGATGAGGGTTGTTTTCCTGCAGCAGCAGCACCATCGTTGGCATCCTTGGCTGGTGATGAGGTTTGTTTAGCCGCAGCAGCAGCAGCAGCAGCACCATCTTTGGCATCCTTGGCTGGTTCCGGTGCAGGTGGTGGTGGAGGCTTCATGTGTGGTGGGGGAGTATGCTTCAGCTTCACCAATAGCTGGCGCATCCTGGAAAGATCAGTGGGCTTCCCAGGCTTAGGACCCTGGATCACAGTGATTGAAGGCTTCTTATCCTGCTCTTTTTTTCCTCTCCTCTTTTCGATGTTGGCTATCTCATGAGGGACAAGCTCCGCAATTGCTTTCCAATACTGTTTATCTGCATTTGCGTGGAACTTTTCCTGGTTGGCCAAATATAGCTGGTCACAAACAAAAGATTACGGTTTAGATGAAGACTTCAGATCATAATATAGCAAAATTTCAATCAAGTAAAAAGAAGGATCATGAGGGGCAAGAAAAAGTATTTTAACCTTTTCTCTTTCTCTGTTCTGTGTCTTGTTTGTTTCACAGTTCAACTTCCTCTTCTCATAAAAAGCACGCTTGTATTCTTCAGCTTCAGCAATAATCTCATTTCGACGTTCTTTCTCCTTTCTCTCTTTCTCCTCAAGTTGCATAGTATTTTGGCTGAATGTTTAACACATATATTAAAACTACTTGAAGTAACACCAACAAGTTATCCAAGAAAGGCTAGAAAAGTTGCAGGGTTTACTCTTAAGACTACATTTGATTTGAGATCAAATAATCAGATTACACTATATTGACCCTGCTAATTAACTATAACAAAGTTTGCATTTGGTTGCTAATGGATTTATTTCTTTAACCCACTATTTTGATGGGTTATTTTATCCCAAGTTATCCAGGTTAAAGCACTAATGATAGGTTTAACTTATCGCTTCTTAATTCTAGAGTCTTTGGCAGGTCAAGCCAATAACCAAATCCTCCTTGACACTAAGTCAAACACTGGCTTGAGTTTTAATTGAAACCTTGTTTCAATACTCATTTTACTTTGATGACAAAGAATATGTCCCTCATATATAAACATTAGTGCTGGGTCAACCATAAAAAGGAACAAGATCCATAAGTCAAAACTGTTTAAAACTGGATATAAATTCTGGCCAAAGGCCACACAAGAAAGTCATCAACAAGTGAATGGCATACAACAATCTATTGCAGTGTAAAAATGTGATTCCAGCAAGGTCATCAGAAAGCAATTAGCAGATAAAAGAACAAAAAAGAGAATATCAAAAGTACACATATACATTATTGTGAATTTTCTTCATAAAACATGACCTTTGAACAAAACATGACAACTTACGCACTTAGTTATATGTTCATATATATTGATCATAGCCAACAATAAACAAATGGAATTTTTCGTCTTATTGTTGTTTCTGTTGTATTTGACAACGAAAAGAAGCTCAAAACTTGGAAAGATATGGCAGAGTTTGAGAACAGAAATGAATACTGCTGATGCCTTATACCAGCAGATTAAGTAACATTAAAGCGGATATCGATGATGAGATAAGAAGTCTAAGAGTTTAGAACATAGACTTTCTGATGATTGAATTTTGTTGACTAGTGAAAAGGACTAAAAAAAAACACGATGAAGATGGTCCATCCACAAGGTTTCCACTAATGTAGGGTAAGGAATAGGACCAAAACCAAATTTAAAGAGCTGAACTTATGTATTCATGGCAGCTAATCTAACAAAAATAGAACGTAATGTTTATCTTGACATTGATTCGAGCAGAACAAAAAAAAGTTGAATTATCTGCAAAAAGTGAATTTTTAGTTTAGTACTTTCATATGATGTGTGGACCAATACATAAATAGCAGTAGCACACAAGAAAATCACCAATAGCAAATAAGTTACAAGAAGCTATTATCATTTTAGGGCTTCACACAAAGAGATAGTAGCTTCATCATTTCCAGTGCCATAAATGCACCACAAGACAAAGCCTATAATACTACCTATCTGTCTTTGAGTCGGAATAATTACAACTTGAAAGGACCAAGGGCATCTTAGTCCTTTTCCTAGTGAGAGCAATTCATAGCAGAAATATAAGTATACCCCAAATATATACATTTAGAGTGCATAAAAATATGGCAAAAATTGGCTGATCTGACGTGCTAACACATGTATTTTGGTGTAATTCAGTTATGAAGCTTCTCTGTAGGTCTTTCATGGTGGATACTCCTGTACGATATCACATCCATAATTAACACTTAACTGAAGTCCATGTATTTTAAGTGGACATTTTCTAGATCTCAAAATGATTGATGAATCATTTTGCTGAAAAGCTTCGTTACAGAGGATGATACTGTGACAAAGAAGGATGTTGTGAATGAAGAAGAGCACCCTCAAGGCATGTCAATCACAGATGTCAAGATAAAGAGGACTAATAAACTGGAACAGTAAACAGGACTAAGGTAAACATCTGCAACCAAAACAAGCACATAAAGTTGCATCTATATATTAGAGACTTGATATGCTTGCACAACCTAAAGAGAACTACCAAAAGGATTGCACACCATTCTTTATGATGGCAGCTCATAAAATAATAGAGACTCCAGATCATAACCATCTACTACCATGAAGTTAACAAGCTAATGAAACTCTTAAAACAGCTCAACAAATTAATGCTGAAAGGCAAATGAATAAAACCAACAAAATCAATAAAAGAAACAGATCAAAGAGATGCTCGATCGGGAGAGTAATTGAAGAAAATCTGTCTGAATTCTGCAGGTAACATCTATAAACTCTGTTTATTTGCCTGTAATAATAGCTGATTCCAAGAATACAAGTTAATATCCAATTAATAGAAATGCAAAGATGAAAGCTTAGCAACAAAAAGAAAAGAAAATGTAAGTCATTCAAAGTTCAGATCACAAAGGCTATCACAACAAGAAACCATTAGCTCAAACTAATGTTCATATAGAACTAACAATTGGCGAGATCACTGACCTACAAAAGGGGCATAACAGAATCAGAGATCAATGCACCAAACAGAACTAAGCTCTCAGACTAGAAGAGAAACCATATCAGTCCATGGCATTATTCAAATTAGATCTATCGTCCAAGAAAACTTCCGTCAACCTCCATTACATGAAGGGATTAAGCCAACGCAATTGAAATATTAGTAGCAGAATGGAGCTTCGATCTAAAAGTAGAAACGCTCACCGGCGCCACTCGCGGAGGAGGAACCCCTCCTCCCGCATCTGGTCCGGTTCAGGAAGGAGCGGCCCGTCCGAGGTGAAGATCTCGCCGTTCTCCTCCGCCCCATAGGCCTTTACCTCGGCCTCTGGCATCGCGAACGCGGACGGCGCGGACGAGAAGCCATACCCCTCCGGCGAATCCGGCATGCTCCCGCCGCCCCCGTGGTGGTGGTGGACGGGGGCATCCACGGGGTCGAACCCGTACTCTCCTCCACCGCCGCCGGACATGTCGCTGGGGAACCCGGCGGAGGCGGGGGGGAGGTTATCGTCGACTGGATCCTTGGCGTCCTCGTCGACGGCGAAGGAGGAGTAATCCTCGTAGCGTTGGGAGGAGAGGCCGGGGTCGTAGCCGAGGTACCCGTCGTCGAAGGGGCGGGAGGCGGCGGATCCCGGCCCCACCGCCTCCTCCTCCTCCTCGACGTCGTTGCCGAAGGCATCGAACTCCAACGACATCTCTTCGGTCTCTTTCTCGCCCTCTCTCGCTCTCTCTCCTTCTACTCGTGTGTTATTAATCGCTTCAGCTGCGAGGGCGATCGAGAAGGAGGCAGTTGGATGGTGGGTTGACTGTAATTTTATGGTGTTGCTTCACAATGGCCATTTCATTCCGAGGGAGATGAGACTGTAGAAATAAGATGCCACTTGGCAGCGCATATCAAATCCATACTGGACAAACTTATTGATGGACACGTAAAGACTCTCCAGAAACTACATATATATATATATATATATATAGATGATTTATTATGTACATAAAACACAATGAAAGGAATACTATAATGAGAAAAATTCTTCACCGCGATATCAATAGTTAAAAGTTCAAAAAATCATATACCTCTGCGTAGAGGACGAGACACCATGAAAATGCTTTCAGATATATAAAAGCGTTTACCTTTCGGCCTCGTACAATCATTGTACTTTCCGTAATGTATTATTCAACTTGGATTTATGTATACACAAAATCTCGAGGTAGGGAAAAGAAATAAATGACAAACTCAAATTTTTGATGACCTTCTCTGCTCTTACAGTCGCAACAGAGGAGTTCATAGAACTGATGATATCCAAAGCAACAAAGATGCAAAGCAGAGCCATAGCCGTCACTAAAAAGAGAACAAAAAACGAGAAAAAAAAAATGAAGATGTAAATATGTCAAAAAAGAGAAAAACAAATTGAAAACGTTTGTAATAGCCCAAAATTTATTTGGTGACCTAAGTGTAAATACAGAATTTACAGGGAATAAATTGCAAAAGTGCATTAAAAAAATAATAAGGGTTTTTCCTCTCGCCGCCTCTCCCTCGCGAGGAAACAGAGGCTGCGTGGGAGCGGGTAGGAGAGAAAGAGGGAAACAGAGAAGGAATCGGAGGGGGAGAAGAAGAAGAGAGGAAGAGAAGAGGAAGGAAAGAGAAGGAGAAGAGAAAGAAAAGAGAAGAAGAGAAGGGAGAAATGGGAGAAAGAGGAAAGAGGTCTCGGCTGTGGGAAGAAGTAAAAGGAGAAGAGAAGAAGAAGAAGTGGAAGGAGATTAAAAAAAAGAAAAAAAAATGGAGAAGAAAAGAGAGAAAAGAGAGAGAGAGAGAGAGAGGATCTCGAAAGGAGACAAAGACAGAAAAAGGAAGAAAAAATGGAATAAAAAAAATAAATGAGAGGAAATGGGCGAGAGAAAAATAAAAAAGCAAGAGAAGAAGAAAAAATAAAAAAATAAAGGAAAAAAAGGTTCGATGATATTAATTAGATTTATATTTTAGATTATAGATGGATGAATCATAATGTTCGTTGATAATGGGATGCTTATATTGTGAAGAAAATAAAATGAGGAAAATGATGTTAAAAAAATAAGAAAATGAGAGGAAGGAGCTGACTTGCATGTTTACATGGAGGATATGTAATTAGAGTAAGTATTTGATGATTCCATCTAGTTTATTTTTAAAAATATAAATGTATGTGTTTGATATTTATAAATATTTATGATTGACATATAATATAAGTCATTTTATTATCTAAAAATATTACGAAAGGATTTGTTATGTTATAAGCATAAATTAATTTATGTTATCTGAGTCTTATGAAAATATCTATTCAATCATTATCTTTGAAAAGTATTTATGATCTCAACCCCTATCAACAAGGATATACATTGGTGTTTGTGAAAAATATATAAATACTATTAGTTTTGAAATGATGCATTAGTTTTAGAATAATATACAGAAAATTTTAATAAAATGTCTAATTTTGTGTGAAAGTAATTGATGAGTCATTCTTAGTAAAATGATAGTTGTCTGATCGGTTTGATTATGATCTCAACCCTATCAACAAGGATATACATTGGTGTTTGTTCAAAAATTAATTTCTTTTGGATCATAAAATAAGGAGATATATGTTACTTATATCATGGGGGTCAAACATGATTCTAAATCTTGTCATGGGGATATAATATGACTACGGCCAATGATATTACTATGATTGTACATCTTATTATATTTATATTTATGAACTCTTTAACTATATTTATATAAATAAATATTCTTTGTACAATAATGTTTATGCTTTGATACGTGACATTAATTATACTTATGCTTACTTTATGGAAATATATTTAAATGCATCTTGTTTCGAAAAGTATTGTTAAGAAGACATGATTTGAAACGTATATGAAAATTACTGTTTGTAAACTGTATAAATATGAAAAAAGATTTGGTATTAAACATTTTATATTAATAAGTAATGATTTTGCAATGCATATAAAATTTAAGTTTCTGTACGAGAATAAGAAAAATATTTGATATCTATGCATATTTCAAAGGTGTGTTTTGAATGCACCAAAAATTTATTTATTTTTTAAAATATTTATTTATAATAAATTTTGATCAGCTTGTGAGTCACATTATATACTGAGTTATGGTTTGCTCATATAATCATCTCTAATTTTTTTAAAGTTACACAGCAAAAGCACCATTGAACAATTATTGATTGAATTATGTAATTATTCCATTAAAATCACTATCCATTAAGATTACTTTGTATATGTATATATGTTATTTGAATTGAAAGGTTATGACTCTTAAGAGGTTGTTGAATCTATTGACTGTCTTATGCATAGATTGAGTTATGTTATTAATATCTTATTGATTCATTGATTATGAATTGAATTATATAACAATTATTATGTGATAATTATTTATTCTGGTTCTGGTCATGCATTCTTACTGAAAAATTTATAGAATTGCGATATTGTTCCGTCCTCAACTTTCTGCTGGGTTGGAGGGGTTACAATGTTAGTATACAAACGGGAAAAAGCATTGAGGTTTCTAATCAAAACATGCAATTAAGTACTTCAATATGCAACTTCTTGATTATTTTTTTTTGTTTGGTTACATGAAAGAAGAAATGATTACAGATTTGTTGTCTTTGGTTACATGAAAGAAGAAATGATTACAGAACTTAAAAAAAGCAACCCATTTTTTATTTATGCATTTCATCAGCAATGCTTGTGAAAACCCATTAGTCACAAACTATAGAATAAATTTACATCTACGTGCTATAAATAAAAATCATTTAACTTGAAAGGTCAACTTGCCTGCAAGCATCTCGGTTTCTACATACCATCGTCCCATAAACCGATCGAACATAAATAAGACCCAGGAAATGAAGATTTCACATGGATGGGTCGGGGCAGTCGTACATCCAATGATTAGTTGAAAATGATAACTTGTCTATCAAAATACCCATATGTAATTGGTGGCATTATGATTCATTGTGGTCATAGGATATGAGGAGTTGAGGACCACAAAGTTAGCTCCACAGAAGACTTATGATAGGTTCCAACAAAAAAAGATCGGAGTGTTGGAAGTTATGTAATATATATATATATATGTTCATCTGCAATATGCTCAACTTTCTTTCTAGTGTAGGCATCAAGACACAAGGATGGAACACAGTACCTTGTTTAGTTTGGTAGCTAAGCCCTGTACTCATGCATGCGCATCCACTTTGTAGAAGACCACTTATTTCCTTTAATAACAGGACATCCACCTGCAATGAGTGTAATAACATTCTGAACGTTTCAAATACATCTGGAAATTGCAACTTCACTCAGGTGGCCAAACACCATTCAACTAACCGTGCAAACTAGATGGATCTGGAGTGGCATCTGGCCTCATGCTCCAGAAGAGTAATGCATCTCCCATCTTTGGTTTAACAGAAAGACACTGCTTTGCACAGTCTGATAGCTCATTATACCGCAGTAAAGAACTGCTATTTACTTTCACAGAAGGGAACACAGTTTCACCACCTTCCTCAACATCAGAACTGAGCAACAGAAATAGTTGCAAATGAAAGAAAATATGTTAGAAATTGCATGAGAACTGCACCAGCTTACTGACAATGTTATCAGTTTCCAAGTATAATGAAGGGATGATTCTTACAGATACATGAGAAGGGTAGCAATACGTTGGCCCCCATTCTTGGTGTTGAATTCATCATTAAAATAATCATAGTGCGGTTCATATTTCTGACCAACTTCATAATGGAGAACCTGAAGACCCTCGCCATGTTCTGTAAAAATATAAAACCAAATTTGAGGTGAAAGATAAGATAAGAAAGAAAAAAGAAAAGCATCTGAAGACGAAAAAAGCACCCTTGAGAAACTGATACTAGAATAGAAATGCATAACTTATTTTGGCAAAGAGAATAGCAGCTTGATCACTTTGATGAACTGCTATTTTACTAAAGCGCTGATATATACCACCATTAATAGTGTAAAAGTCAAACAATTATATACTTCTAAAGTTTATTATAATTCCACAGTGAATAAATATTATGACATTTTTAAGACAAAAAGATGACCCAATATGTAATATTATCAAACAAATCATGCTGATGTTTATAATCAAGTGCTACACAATCAGACTTTGTGATAATGGCATTTCAGTATATAATGACCAGTGTGAACAAGCATTTCAGCTGCACATGGTATCTAGTCGAAACACTCAGTGCAACTTCTACATATAACAGTATTACATATTCCAGTAGTAAAATAACATATTTTTAAAGAAGTAATACTTCACAATAAAGCAGACCAAGAGGACTCAAATATGTCAGTTATAGATGATATGAGCCAAATGATTTAAATCATTTTCAAACAAAGACATACATGTTAGAAGTACTTTGCAAATGCTCCAAAACAAATTAGTAAAAACTGTACAATCATTGGCTATAAATACTCACAAGAAGACCAAAATATGGTGCATCAAGTAGGAGAATTAATTTTGTAGTACCCACCGATGAAGTTCTTCAGTTTGTATAATATGCTGAATACATACCTACAGGTATAAAGGTATAATCTGCTATCCTTTTCTCAATTGCACGGATAATTTTGTCTTTTCCTCTTCTAAGAAACATGCCCGAACTCGTCCTCACCCTGAAATATATATATATGAACACACACACTATTACTGAAAACATTTAACTAGGGAGCAATGTCTGATAAAAAGATAGTCAGTGAAATGCAAACCTGCTGTCTTTACTCTGACCAGTGGCACTATCAACAACTGTTGATTTCTCCATGTGAGGCTTCGCTAATTCAATCAGATAGTCACACTCTTTCTTGGACTAATATAATTGTATACAAAACCATCCATCAGTTCCAATAGAATATAATTAATGAACCTTGCTAAAGGTATAACATGTATAGCCTAACTAGGCAACATACAAAGAAAACTTGAGTCACCACTGCAAAGATAACAGCACAAAAAGATATTTGAAATTAATTGCTCTCTTTTACCTGGCCTTTCCTTCTCACCATAAGTGTAACAAAGCAAGGATGCCATGTATGGAAACTTTGTTTATGTAAATCAAGCAAAACTTGCAGCAAGACTGGCCCAAGGATGAATAATGATCAGAGGTGTCTCACAAGCCAGATGTAATGCTACGCTTGATGCATAGGTCCACATCACAGACAGAGGTCTATGCATGAAAAAAATATGAAGCACAATTTTTTTCCAAAAACATGTAAAAAATAAAGCAAAATAAAATTCCCTATATGAATCTCCAAGCAGAAAAAACTTTTCTTTAACAAAGAACCAACAGAGAATAAGATGGTAGAATCAAGAGTTTACAGCTTAAGTCAGCAACAACATAAGAAACTTGTTGATGTGGAAAACCAATGATATTGATGCATGTCAGTATAATAATAATTACGAGGACACATATAAAAGGTCAATCTGTACTGATTCATCACAAAAGAAAGTCAAGAATACCTTTGAAGATGATCTTGGAAGTGGCCTAATAAAGATATGGGCACTGGAGATCTTAAATATTCACAAAGGGAAGATAAATGAGGCAAAATTTCTAAACTATAGTTCCTTAGTGGTTGATATTCTTGGGTAAGTGCACTGTATCAGCAAATAAACTTCTAGCAGCACATTTCTTGTAAAGGTGATGATAATTTGGTTTTGGAACTGAGAATAAAGATAAAGCCAATGCACAATCAGTTGACCACAATTATCAAAGGATTTGGAGGCATTCAATCTGACCATGATATCAAAGAACTCACAAGCATTGAGATATGTGACAAAGATGCTACTTCTTCAATAGATTCAAAGGTCGTCAGATAAGTAGCCTAATTCTCTCAGCAGCCTTTCATTGGGACAAAGAATTCCACAAGGCATGACCGGAACAATTGTAACTCATTTGTGCAAACTCACGGATAGATTAGGAGAATCTCTCTGCAGAGAGGAAACAAATGGTGGAAATTCCACCATTTGACGGATCCATAAATGAAGCTAACCTTTCAGCATCAAAGTTGAGAAATCAAGCAGAATACAACCAATTACTGCTATTCCGGTTTCTTCCCAGTCTTAGAACAGACCTCATTACTTATTAGATTCAGAAGCAGCATATATATTGCACCTTTCAACAAACGGATTCTGTCACGCATTCCAACAAATGTAACAGAAGAACCAGGGAACAGTAATAAAAGGAGGAAAGTAGAACATGAAGGAAACCAACCAGAAAATTGTGGTATATAAAGGCCCTAGGCTCCCACGAGAGCACCTCCGTCCACTGATCCCCTATCTGCCCCATTTCATCCTTCCTGCAAAATCCGAAAACACAATCAGCGCCCAAGAGCAAAAGGAGCCCGCAGATCCGTGGCGAAACGCCAACAGGTCCGATCGATCTCCTCACGCAATTACAACCGAGAGCAAAAGCTTAACATACGCCTCGTGGACGAGTCGACGGGGGCGGAGGTCGGGCTTAGCGCGGTCGTCGGAACCGACGGGGAGCGAGAAGATTCCGAAGGCGAGGAGCATCAGGAGGACGACCGACGCGGTCAGGAGGGCGGCCAGAATCAGCGTGAACGAGGAGAATCTCCGGCCGAGGAGCGTCCGGGAGTACCGCGCGCCCCTCGCCATGTTTGCCACCGCCTCTGGGAGACCGCGGTGATCTTGGAAGAGCAGAGTGCCGTGTTGGTGGGTTTGGGGGAAGAGAGACTTCTTCTACGGTGGCTTCTTGGTGTTCTTGCAAGTCCGCGTTCGCGTTCCTTCGTGACATATCTCGTCACCATTACAGAGATCGGGATTTGACATAACGCCAATTTTTGGACCAGTTTCACTAACCAGTTTCGTCGTACCTAAGTATTTCTCGCGCCATAAATCGCGTTTTCTTTGTCTAGAGTCATTTTAAGTCGTCATCTCTTCATCCCAGATTATTTATATCCCTATATTAGTATTTCTTTTCTAAAAAATTTAAAATTATTTATATAGAGTTCAACGTCTCATCATCATTCAGAGTCGTCTTCCTGACCAATATTTCACCGACACGTGTTCAACATCTCATTATTATATAAAAACCTTCAAGTAATCTAATTATTATAACCCACTCAAAATATTAATTAAGACGTCATGAGCGTGAGTTTAAACATTGTATTTCAACTTTTAAGTCGTCTAATAATCCAACTAAATTATATATCGTTCTTAAAATATTTATCGGTGGGTTTCTGCTTCACAAGGGGGGTGGATTTTTTCGTAATTTTCTAATATTTTATGGAGTCATGAAGAACATGTTGTCGTCTTCAAAGCTCCGTATCCTTCACTCTACTCAATCCATGAAAAGGAGATGGCAAGAAAACAGAACGTCCCACTGTCGCTGATCAACACAAAAGGAGGCCACGTAAGCTGAATGTTTGACTTTGAAGAACAACAAAGCATGGGTGACTTTGAAGGAACAGCGAACTCCAAATCGTCTCCGTTTCTCCTTCCTCATCACCCACTACAATGACTTCTTTTACATGCATACGACGACTACAAGCGACACGAGTGTGATAAGATCTATAAGAAGTGCAAGGATCAACTAAGAGTGTGGAGAAAGCAGAAGGTGCCCTGCTACTGTTGTGGCTTGGAAAAAAAGCAGCCAAAACAGGGATCCATTGGCATCTGAAGTGCAGCAGCAGAAGGATGTATGAAAGAGCACTGAAGAATGTCTATGCTCTAAATCATATCCCTTGGCATGCAGATCAGATTTGTATGTTCACAGGCTGCCCCATAAAATCTGCAACCAGTGAACTGTTCCTACCCAAATCAACTGTCCTGCGTGCGTGTGAGTTCTCTAAGCTCCTAAAATGATGAATAGTGATAGAGTGTGTGTGATCACTCCTTCCACATAAACAAGGAGGGAGAGTAAGGATTGGAAGAAGCAGAGGTGGTGGCAGTCTCCTGACATGCTTTAGTAGAACTGGAGCAGTCCATGTCGGACTCAGCGATGCTGATGAGGGGGGATTGGAAGAGCAGGCTGTTAGCTCCGTCGATGTCGTCCCACACGGAGCTCCCCGGACCCCAGGTGCTGAACCATGCTGCATCGGCGTCCTCCCATACCATCTCCGACGGCTGCGGCGTGGATTCCGTTGTTCCGAATGCCGCGGGCTCGCTTCCGATGGGTTTGCACAGTACCGATGGGGAGTCCACAGAGCTGGTCGTGCCACCGGTTGTAGTCTCAGCTACGGCAGATGGAGTGTTTGATTGCCTGGGCTCGTCCTGCTGTTGGTGTTGCTTGGATTCTTGCGGAGTGGCAGGAGCAGAGGACGAGAGGGGAGAACATGAAGCCTCACCTCTGCTACTACCGCCACCGCCGCCTTTGCCGAGGAAGAGGTTGGGGAAGTTGAGCCGCGCGTTCTCGCCCCTGAGCTTGAATGCCTCGCGGTCATACGCGAGGGCGGCGTCCTCCGCGGTGTCGAAGGTGCCGAGCCAGAGGCGGGTGCGGTTCTTCGGAAGGCGGATCTCCGCCACCCACTTCCCCCAGTGCCGCTGCCGTACGCCGCGGTACAGCTTCGTCGGGGCCGAGACAGAGGGCAGCATCGGAGGCCGGAAGAATCCGGCATACACCGAAGACGGCGTTCGCCTCCTCTCCTGCCCGGAAAAATGGCCCCGCGGGCAGAGGTTTAGCAACTCGCTCCAGTACTTCAGTAGCTGCTCCTGATACATCTGCTGCTGCTGCCGAGTCATCGCCACCGGGGCCGCTCCCTCCGTCATAAACAACGGAGAAGGTGGACAAGCTCCAATTTGATACGGATGACTGCGCGCAAAAGATATCATCTGCTGCTGCTGTTGCTGGTGAAACTGATTCGAACTGGGGAGAGGCAGGTTGGGTGGCGCGTACAGAACGGGCTGAGGACCCTCGCAAGCGAAAGGAAAGATCGGCCTCGAAGATGTAAAAGGCCGGGGCGAACAGGCCGGGGCGAGCGCGTCGAAGGAGTAAGAAGAAGAGGGAGAGCGGTGCCGGTCTGGGCTTCTAATCTTCTTGAGCGGCCTAGTCGCCTCCCAGCTCCCTGGCGGCGGTGGAATTCGCCGCGTACCCTCGGGCACCACGAGCTGCAGTTTCCCCATCTCTCTTCTCCCGCGACTCCCACCGTTCTTCTCCGACCCCTCCATACACAGCCAGCCGCCCGCTCCCAGGAGATTGTTCCAACGGAAGAAAGTCCAAATCCCCGGTCAAAGAAGAGGGATGGAGAGCTGACGGCCGGGAACCGCGGGAGATGTGGGTGGCTTGCAGGAAGTACGCGGAGGGGGAGAGAGAGAGAGAGTTGCCGTGGTCGTGTTGTATGCTGTGGCTCGTGACTCTCCGGGGTGGTGCAGCAGCGACGCCTTAAGAGGGAGGGAAAAAGAGGGCGAGGCAGATATTTTGACTCCCGGACACGGTCGGTGGAGTGGGGCCCGCCGCGCAAATTCTTTTTAGATTGGCCTCTCAGGCGGGGCCCGCATGAGACGAGACCGCACGCGTGGACTTTGAGATCCAACGCGCGCCGATCTGGCCATCCGCACGACTCTGGAGGGCCGCCCCCCGCGCACGTGCTTTCTAAAGATTTGCCTCCCCCGCCTTCCCCACTTACGCCGATCTGACCTTCAGCACCCATCTCAAAGTCTCGCTGCTGTTGGCCATTCCCCGCGGTTCGACCGGAAGCGATTCCCTCCCACTTTGGCATTTATCCTCCCACCAACAAGAAAACAAAAACATTTTTTAAGCGCCCACAAACAGCAAATTTGTTCCCACAGTGATTCAACTTCCAAATCACAATGGAAGCAATTGCGCACAACCATTTGTGTGAGCATATAAATATATTTTCTTTTTAGTGTAGAAATAGAAAGAAAATCTAAAAATCTTTTAATTATTTTCAACCATAACAAATCCCGCGTGTTATATGTACATCATCATCCCCTCCATTCTCCTGCTGCAGTCACTGCCCAAGAAATGTATTAAAGATCTTTCAGGGTCTCCATCTCTCGGCAGCATGCAGACAAACTCGTCGCGTCAACCCCGTCCACATCATCCCCTTCTCTTTCGGCAGCCACCAGAACAAGTCAACCACATACGGCCGTCGTAGAGTCGGTGGTCCGCCGGCCGCCCTCAGCATACCTACACCTCCCATCTTATTATAATAACGATAACAATAATGACAATGATAAAAATATTATACTACCAAATCACATAAATATCAGCTTCCTTTACCTTATTGCTGTTGGACACATGTCTCTTCCCTCCTCACTTCCAAGTACTTCTTCAAGCTTAATCTATTACTTGATGGTTGACATACTGCCATACCACCATCCATCTCTCTTTCTTCTTGTGCTCCTCACCTTCAGGAAGTACTAGTAATTTGTTTTGTATATCTCGTATCTTATTTTAGGTGATCTACCATTATATATACCAGTTCTTAGGGTGTGTTCGATTGTCATAGTATAAGAGGGGAGCAAGTGTCAACCTTATCAAGACGTAACTTAAGGAATAAGTGCAATGTACACCATCAATGGTGATTAGGGTTGGCCACTAAAGTTTTTAGTGGAATATATTAAGTTAATACCTAGGATTAGCGTGATGGATGCCTATCTTTAGCTTGGTGTCATCAATCATTAGGTTTATTAATATAGGGTCAACCATAAAGGAAGGGTGGTGGGAGTGGTATCTTTGTCTTAGTTAAGTACCGTGGTCAAACGATAAAATGATTGGTTATGGGTCCATCAGCACCATTGCGGATGGATTAGTATTTTTATGGTGATTATGCTAGGCATAAAACACTTGACATCTAACACTACATTAATTGGTCCTAATTGAGTTTATGAGGAGGTATAAACATTAAAAAGATAAGTTTTTGATAGTGATACCCATGATCGTGATGTTGATGCTTCACTTAACTAAATATCAATTAGGGAGAAAGTAATGCATTGGTAAGAAAATTATGCTTCCGTATATAGTAAAAATATTGATATTTAATTAGAGGATCATTATACAATCATATATTATAGTATACATCTTCTAATATTTTAATAATATTTTACTTCCATATATAACAGGACAAATCTTCAAATAAATGAGTTAGCTCCTATCAAATTTTCTTCACTAGGTAACTCATGATACATACAATTAGTTGGAGAATCACCAGATGATCACATAACTTTAATATATATTTTATTTCCATTTATTTTTAATTCCTTCTATTATTTATAGTGTGGGGTGATGTGACTTCAAGTTAGTGTGGGTGTTTACATTCAAATTATGGCCTTCATCCTTATCATCCTCCTATTGCACTTTACTTTAAGTGAAGGATGGACTAATTTTGATGATCTCGACGTAGAAGAACAGCTTAAGATCTTGAACAAGCCAGCAGTGAGAAGCTTTCAGGTAATTTTCATTATTTTTTTTTATAAAAATGTTTATTATATAAATATATGTATAATATTAAAATTAATGAAAATATTCTATGGCATATTATTATTTTATTAATTTTATTGGTATTGTTATTATTATCGTTATTTTTATTATTTTATTAATATTAGTATTACTATTATAATTATAATTATTACTATTTTATATTGTTGTTGTTGTTGTTATTATTATTATTATTATTATTTAATTTACTTAAAGGTGTGTGTTCTCACTTGTGGCTTGAGGATTTTAATTCTATAAAAATCATTGCTGACCATATGGACTAAGCAGTGTTATAGGTAGACTAAGAATGATGTTAAAGAAAGCTTGGTGTTCACAGTCACTTCCTATTTTGAAGTTTGATGCTCATTATCAAGTATTAAATCATAAATGTTTCTCATATCTATGTTCAGGGAAGTTGAAGTGTTGTGATTAAGATATTATTTTCTTGACTCTAAATTCTCGTTGTGGAGAATATCATGATTTGCACATGCTGAGACCTGTCCAAAGTGTACATGGCATACAGAATTGTATCTTATATGATTTCTTCTTTGGAAATACATGTGTCCAAGGATGTTAATGATGTAATTTCTATTCAACTATCTCTTGGACAACAGAACTATATTTATTTAGGAAAAAAGAAAAAAGAATATTCTTAATGGTGATATATTTTTCATTGATGGCTACCAAGTGTTTGTTTATTGTTAATGGAAATAAAAGAATATATGTAAAATATTTCTTATTGATGGGCATTTTATTTCTTATTCATGGCTGCTAGGAGTTTGTTTGTCATTAATGATAATACACATCATTTCTTGTCGAGTTTTAAAATATTTATTTTAGATAGCTGCCTAAAGAACAAAATATCTTGATAATACCATTGTTCAATTTCTTTTTTTTTTTTCAAAAATACTATTGTTCAGTTTCATAACATATTAATTTCCTTAGAAATAAGAAGTGTTAATATGTTAACAATGCTGTTTTTTGTCTCTTTCTTTCTCAATTGCTACATTTTAGAGAAGTGACTTATTAAGGTCTACTTGCAGAGTGGAAAAGGGGATATATTTGATTGTGTTGATATGTTCAAGCAACCTGCTTTTGATCATCCTTAGAAACCACAAGATTCAGGTAATCCTCTCTTCATCTTCGTGATTTTTCTCTTCAAACATGACATTTTGTTTCAGTTTTTCTATAATATGATTAAACAGTATTGTCTTTATGATATTCTTATAATAGAAGTCAGATGTTCTATTGTTTTTCTATTATGCATGTATGTGCCCTTAGAGGGTATTCATAGCACACAAGAAGTAACAAATTGAGATTAAAAGAAAATAGATACAGGTGCATAGAGATCAAATACTTATTTGCTGGTAGCATTAAATGAATCGTACAAGTCCATTGACAACATGCACCTGAAAACCAGAATGATCCACATGATATCTGATAATAAAAAAATAGTTTCGTATTTGCTCAGACATCCAAGTGATAGACCATCATTGGTGTGTCAAAGAATACTTCCGACAACATTGCTTTTTTCATTGGTTGTCATATTACTTGATATTTTATTAAGATTCCTATGATCAATTATCTTCATGAAACAATATTTAATTTTAAAAGCTTCATGAACTATCAGTGCCTTCATTTCCATCTTTTTAATAATCATCACTTGTAGATGAGACCCACTGCATTTCCAGAAGGGAAAGGTGCTCCAAGATCTATAAATGCTTCCTCACATCCTAAACTCATAGGCTTTTCATGCCCAAAAGGAACAGTTCCTATTAACAGCAAGATCACTCTCGGAGAAATCAAGAAATTCGACAAGAAAACTCTATATTGCTGAATCTTACTATGTAAGAATAATGATAACTTACATTATTTGTGATGGTAATTGTCTGGATTTTTTATTCAAGTGCATACTATGCCTTTTAGCGTGCTGGAGTGATTTCGTTCATGGGCAATTACTATGGCGCTAAGGCAACTTTAAATATCTGGAAGCCACATGTTGAAGGAGATGACCAATATAGTGCTGCCTTAGTTTCGGTTACTAGAGATGGAAACGACATACAAGCTGGATGGATGGTCAGTGAAATTTTGTTTTATGATACTTCTTTTACTTAGCACATTAACTATATTATTCTTCAAACATTTCCACCATTTTAGTCAATATATAACTAGTTATATTATCATCTAATGACAAGAAAAACAATAACTATTATTATAATTCTTTCCAGTATCTTACATGCTAATGACCTAAGTAGAGATCAATAAGAAACCATAACACAAAATATGAGGATTATATTTATATTTCTACAAGTTGAATATCACAACAAGTGATTTTTTTTTCTCTGTGGGATGTGTTTGAATTGTCAATAGTTACTTGCATATTCATCAAATATATTCTTAAATAAATGTATATCTGTAAAAAAAATTACATGGTTATCTTCTTTCTTCTTTTTTATTTTAAGAAAACATATGCAAAAACTATCAACTTTTATTTTAAAGATCCATTATGCGGTCAATAAAGTCAAATGATAAAAGATAAGGACAAGGGAAATAAATCGACAAGATAATATATGTGCACCATACTTTATTACTTACAGTCTCACATCAAGCTTAAGTTTGTAGCATCATATTTGATCCTTAAATATGTCCATTAACATCTGCATTATATAAAACTTCTCCTATAATAATTTAATCTGAGTCAGACTTCAAAAGATTGTCACAACAAAACAGTAAATTGGTAAGTTAATGCTGAACGAGATTAGATTACTTGACAAGTATAATCTGGACAAAATTTTGTGTTACTAAATGAAAATGAAGGTTGCTAGAAGTTATTAAATTTCTATTAGGTATAAAGAACTAATTTCTAAGCTTTGCTTGAGTTATTTAGGTCAATCCAGGTTTGTTCAAGGATACATCGCCACGTATGTTCATATTCTGGTCGGTGAGTACAATCTCCTCTTTATATTGCCTCACTTGAGATATCAAGTCACTCATTCTGTATATTTTTTCCAGAACAATAATGATCCAGTGAGATGCATTAACACTCTTTGCCCCGATTTTGTCACGATCGGAAAATTAGCACTCGGTGCACATATGTCATGGATTTCCCAATACAATGATCCAAATAAGCAACATGCTAGAGCGTTTCATCTGTTCAGAGTAAGCAATTATTTCAACAAAAAAAAAAGTTATTATCTTACTTGTGGAATGGGCCAAAATATCTCTTCTGTTATCTAATAATAATAAATCACTAAGTGCTCCAAAAAAAACACATAGGGTTTTATCTCTTCTATTGCTTGGCTTGTAGGCTTAGGCAATGAGTGTACCCATACGATTTTATTCTTTCAAAACATGTGAACTTCTAAAAATATATTTAAGAGTAAGAGAGACCCGACGAACTTATGAACCCTTGGTTCCCATAACTAAATGAACTTATCGATTATCACAAATAGTATACTCAATTCTGTATGTACACTATCTAAACTCTTTTATGTTGTCGGGTTATGTTTGTGTCATCTATTTAAGCTCCACAAGTAAAGTCACACCTAAAAATGCAGTGGTCAAATATAACTAATTTCTATACTTACATTTGTCTTATAAATTTCCACAATTTTCTTGTGCAGGATGCAAATACTAAAAACTGGTGGCTTGGAGTGGGACAGACTGGCGTATTAGTCGGGTATTGGCCAAGTGAGCTTGTTCCTAAGCTAACATTTGATGGAGCCAAGGAAATGTTCTGGGGTGGCCAAGTATATCCAGTGAATAAAGGACTGAGCAACCTAGAAATGGGAAGCGGCCACTTCCCTAACGAGGGCTATGCTAAGGCAGCCTATGTGAGTGAGATCATGTATGCATTACATGATGGACCTGAATTGATAAAGCCCTCCTCTGATCAAATAGATCAATCCGTAGACAAACCATCATGCTACGATGTTGACCCGGATGTACAATACTAAGAGGAATGGGGACATTATGTCTTCTATGGTGGAAAACCCAACGACTTTTGTCCTGATTGACTTAAAACTTTTGTTTTAGTTTTTATATCAAACGTGGATGTGAGCTACAGAATAACCAAGATACTGTCTTGTAATGAATAATTTATAATAATAATATGATATCTTTCTATATAGATGAGATGAGGAATTCATGAGTTCAAGCTATTTGCAAAATTCATGTGCCAATACCATAAAGTTTGACAAATTCAATTCTGTCATTATGTTTTAAATTGTAGTATTATATAATAAAAAATTTATACCTCTTGATGATTACAAAGAAAAAGATCTTTGAACATCGAAGAATAGATGAAGAAATTAAATACTTATTTAGAACTAAACATAATTTCGGGGGAGAGATGCATGAAGAAATTTATAAGTATGAAATGAGACATACAAAATGACACCATATAAAATGAAATAAACTTGTTTTAGAACTATACTTAATTTTGTCTTTTCCTCTTCTAAGAAACATATAAATTTATGTCATATCTACCTATTTTATTAGGTTGTGGGATTTGATCCTCCTAGATGCACATTTGCAAACGAAGCACAAGTGTAAAATGAATATTATAGCAAATTAAATAATAATAAAAATAAAGAAGAAAATATGATAAATGGAGGACATTAATAATTACTAGTAATTGTATCATTATTTGTACTAGTTTAATATAAAAAAGCACCTTAAATCACTATTTTCTTGAATATTGTAACGCTAAGTGTTAAGCAAGGGTCCCTTACTTTGTGAAAGTACAAAGAGGTTTTTGCTTCCCCAAAGAATAACTTATTGTTAAACTTTGTTTTTACTCTACCACTCATTTTTCTATCTAAACCTTTAATTTTCTCATGAAATAAGTTTCGAGAATACAATATTTTTTATTTAATAATTATCAAAGAAAAATATTTTTCATATCATATATATAGTCATTAGACTAAAAAGAAAAGTCTGTGTGGACTTAAGGTAACTTGGGAGTTTGGTATTTACTTATAGAATGAGATCTTATAACCACATTATTATATATAGGGTGATTTCTCTATAAAATGCTCATAATTTGAGTATTTCTAATTGAGTCTAGTTTTCAGTGCTACGTTTGCTTACTCTCTCTCTAATAGTGAATACGTCATTCAATCGTTCCATATCCCTCATTTTGGTTTTTCCTAAATGATACGTTTAATTTATAAATTAGATATTCGTAATAATTTAGGAACAACATCACCCAAATAGAAATAAAAAATTAGCTTGTTATAGTGGGTACCACAATAAAAATACTGTAAGTCCTGCACTAAAACACAATAAATAATCTAAATGAACTCCTAACCTCAATCAAACTAAATATAAACCTAAAAATTTAGTATCTAATTATCTACAAGTAAATGATAATCAAATTAAAATAACATGATATCACTTATATTATTTTTTAACAGCATTTATAATGTTTTCTTCACATCAATAGAATACTATAAATGTTATTAAAATACACTATTAATGAGCAAATGAAAATATTGTAACAATTGAAAACTAGTAAAATAACTCGTATTTCGCTTTTCCCTAGTACATATATGGGTGATTTCCTTAGAAAATACCCATATTTTGAGTATTTTTCAAAAGATATCCTCTCTTTTGTTTTTCCCAAACAATATCTTTAATTTAATAATATCCAAAATATCTCATTTTTGTTTTATTTTTTCACCTAATTTAACTAGTTTCTAATATTTATAATATTTTCATTTGGCTCATTTATAGTATTTTATGGATGTACTAAAAATATTGTAAATACTACTGAAAATTTTTATAAATAATATCATATTATGTCTCTTTGATTATTATTGGGCATAAGCTGATACAATATTATATTTGTATATTTATAGTCAGTTTGTTGAGCTTAGGAGTTTATTTATAATATTTACCGTATTTTTAAGTCAAATTATTTTTACTATAGTGGCCAAAACATTATTTTTTAACAGGCCAAAAACACTAAGAATCAAAACAATATAAACAACACAAAAAATTTTAATGGGTAATTTAGGCTTTTTTAAATTAGGAGTATTATTTAATAAAAATAAAATTGTTGGTATCAGTTGAAAAATACACAAAATGTGAGTATTTGTTACAGAAATCATCATATATATAGGCTTTTTTAAATTAGGAGTATTATTTAATAAAAATAAAATTGTTGGTATCAGTTGAAAAATACACAAAATGTGAGTATTTGTTACAGAAATCATCATATATATAGGCTTTTTTAAATTAGGAGTATTATTTAATAAAAATAAAATTGTTGGTATCAGTTGAAAAATACACAAAATGTGAGTATTTGTTACAGAAATCATCATATATATAGGCTTTTTTAAATTAGGAGTATTATTTAATAAAAATAAAATTATTGGTATCAATTGAAAAATACACAAAGTGTGAGTATTTGTTAGAGAAATCATCATCATCATCATCATCATCATCATCATATATATATATATATATATATACACACATATACATATACACATATAAATACATATATAGAAATATATATATATGTATATATATGTATATATATATATATGTATATGTATATATGTATATGTATATATATATATATATATGCATATGAATTGAATTATACAACAATTTTCTCATTATACAACAATTATAATGAGAAAATTCTTCACCGCGCTATCAATAGTTAAAAGTCCGAAAAATTATATACCTCTCCGAAGAGGGCGAGACACCATGAAAATGCTTTCAAATATATAAAAGCGTTAACCTTTCGGCGTCGTACAATATTTGTACTTTCTGTAGTGTATTATTCAACTTGGATTTATGTACATACAAAATCTAGAGGTAAGGAAAAGAAAGAAATGACAAACTCAAATCTTTGATGACCTTCTCTGCTCTTACAGCCACACCAGTTGTTATACACTAGACCAGCGAAGCAACAGAGGAGTTCATAGAACTGATGATATCCAAAGCAACAAAGATGCAAATCAAAGCCATAGTCATCTTCGATTAAAGTCTTCAAAAGATGAAGAATGATCTCCGTGCACCAAAGCCGTCATCTCTCTCAATGTTAATATGTGGGGAACAATCGATATAATCATGAAGCTGTAAATATGTCAAAAAAGATAAAAAAAATTGAAAACGTTTGTAATAGCCCAAAATTTATTTGATGACCTAAGTGTGAATACAGAATTTACAGGGAATAAATTGCAAAAGTGCATTAAAAAAATAATAAGGGTTTTTCCTCTCGCCGCCTCTCCCTCGCGAGGAAACAGAGGCTGCGTGGGAGCGGGTGGGAGAGAAAGAGGGAAACAGAGAAGGAATCGGAGGGGGAGAAGAAGAAGAGAGGAAGAGAAGAGGAAGGAAAGAGAAGGAGAAGAGAAAGAAAAGAGAAGAAGAGAAGGGAGAAATGGGAGAAAGAGGAAAGAGGTCTCGGCTGTGGGAAGAAGTAAAAGGAGAAGAGAAGAAGAAGTGAAAGGAGATTAAAAAAAAGAAAAAAAAAATGGAGAAGAAAAGAGAGAAAAGAGAGAGAAGAGAGAGAGAGGATCTCGGAAGGAGACAAGGAAAGAAAAAGGAAGAAAAAATAGAATAGAAAAAAAATAAATGAGAGGAAATGGACGAGAGAAAAATAAAAAAGCAAGAGAAGAAGAAAAAATAAAAAAATAAAGGAAAAAAAGGTTCGATGATATTAATTAGATTTATATTTTAGATTATAGATGGATGAATCATAATGTTCGTTGATAATGGGATGCTTATATTTGAAGAAAATAAAATGAGGAAAATGATGTTAAAAAAATAAGAAAATGAGAGGAAGGAGCTGACTTGCATGTTTACATGGAGGATATGTAATTAGAGTAAGTATTTGATGAT
>LVTN01001050.1:0-29180 GCA_001649415.1 Musa itinerans
CGTACGAACGTCGTATTCTAGTTTGCTATTATATCCTGTTGTCTATCTTAATTGCAAACTACCTCTATATATTTGCTTTAACTGCATCTTGCTTGATCACAAGTTAAAGTGATTTACGAATTAACTTTCTTACCGAAATCGCTTTCATCGTACGAATGCAGTTTTTAATCATCGAAAGTTTTCCGCTGCACTAATTCACCCCCCCCCCTCTTAGTGCTTTTGATCCTAACACAGATAATGTATGCAAATTACTTAGCTTCCCGAAGTTGGAACAAAAGATTTGATGAGACGATCAGATCTTATGACTTCATTAAGAACGAAGATGAGCCTTATGTGTAAAAAAAGGTAAGTGGGAGTGCTATCACCTTTTTAGTGTTATATGTGGATGACATCCTGATCATTGGGAATGATATAAGAATGTTCTCTACAGTAAAGGCTTAGCTATCTAGACATTTCTCTATGAAGGACTTAGGGGAAGCATCCTATAACTTGGGGATTTGAATATATAGAGATAGATCCAAGAGGATGCTTAGCATGTCCTAGTCCAAGTACATAGACACCATTATCAAAAGATTTGGTATGGAAAATTTCAAGAAAGGTCTCACACAAATGAGACATGGGATATCGCTTTCTATGAGTATGTCCCTAAAGACTCCTGAAGAAAGGACAAACATGAATAGGATATCCTATGCCTCAGTGATAATATCTATCATGTATGCTATACTATGTACTCGGCCAGATATAGCACATGCTTTAAGTGTCACGAGTAGGTATCAAACGGATCCAGGCTTCGAGCACTGGAAAGCAATAAATATCCTTAATTACTTGAGAATGACTAAGGATCTTTTACTAGTATATGAAAGTAGTAGCCTCAAGGTTGAGGGTTACACAGACTCGAGTTTCTAGTCCGATGTTGATGATAGCAAGTCTAACTCAAGGTATATGTTCACCTTGAATGGAGGAGTAGTATACTGGAAGAGTTCCAACCAAGATACTACTAGCGACTAGACCACAGAGGTGGAGTATATTGTTGTGACAAAGTCCAACAAAGGATAGAGTCTGGAAGAAGTTCATTATAGATTTGAGAGTCGTGCCAAGCAGCGAGGAGTCGATTCTCTTATATTATGATAACTACGGGGCGATTGCTTAAATGAGGAAACCTGGATTATTATGATCATGAATGGAACTAGGGGGGAGTGAGTTAGTGCTATCAGAAACTTTTGACAATTTTGAAAAGTTACGTTCGATGAAAACCGATATCGAAAGTAAGCTTGACTTAGTAAGTGTATAGTGTATAGTAGAATCAGTAAGCAATAAATGTAAACAACAAAAGGAAAAAGCACACCGGCGAACTTCCAAGGCATCATTCGAACCTTCGGCATATCGCTCGATCCATCGGCATGTTGACTCTCGTAACATCCGATCTTGGCGCAATGTCTGATTCTTCTAACCCGATGCCCATTTTTTTCCTCTAACCCAATGTCTGATTCTTCTTGCTTCAATTATTTTACCTTTTCATGATCGTGGTTAGTCGTACATCACTTTTCTCAAAACATGGATTAGATTGTAAACTCATCAATTGATTTCATCATCAAAATTCGAGATTCAACAATCTCCCCCTTTTTGATGATGACAACCAATTAATGACGGAGTTAACTTTAACTCCACCTATCCATATGCCATATCAAAATAAGGTAAAACTTGAATTCAAAAGGAATAATAACATTTGAATTCAAGTGAAACAGTTTCGATCATATACAACATATCATTTCAAAATTTCATACATTGTGCATCATCATTTAAACATAGTTTCAAATCATCAAAATATAACATGCACAATTTCACAACATTACAACCCACCATCACTTATAATATGAATCATACCAAAATAAATCATCATCACTTTGGACATAACGTGCATGATACCAAAATATTAAAATTTTCAAATCATTCATCATTACTTCTCTCCCTTTGTCATAACAAAAAAAAGAAAAGTGTAACTAATATACAAGTTTTACGTCACTTTAGAACATGCAAGCTAGGAAGTTCTAGAGATGTGAAAGTTAGCAATACTTGCCTCTACTTAAAATGTGCAAGCTAGTAATTCTTGCTTCACTTTTGAGATGTGCAAGTTTGCAAGTTTTGCCTCTTAAGATGGGCAAGCTAGCACTTTTCCTTCTCTTTCAGATACGCAAGATAACACTTTTATTTCTCTTTGAGATGCTAGTAATTTTGTTTCTTCCCTTTGTCATTAGGAAGATTTAACATGCCTATTTTTCTTCTAATAAAATCAAATTGCTCCTCATTCAATGGTTTTGTAAAAATTAGCTAATTGATGTTTTGTATCAATAAATTTTAGAGATATATCATGGTTATTAACATGATCTCTAATAAAATGATGTCTAATATCAATATGTTTAGTTCTAGAGTGTTAAATGGGATTCTTTGTTCAACATATTGCACTAGAGTTATCGCATTTTATAGGGATGTTTTTTAAATAAATTTCATAGTCTTCTAAAATATTTTTTATCCAAATAACTTATGCACAACATACACCTACTGCTATATATTCAACTTCAGTTGTAGATAATACAATAGAATTTTGTTTCTTGGAAGCCCAAGAAACAAGTGAATGACCTAAGAGTTGACATGTTCCAAATATGTTTTTTCTATCTATTTTATATCCAGCAAAATCAGCATCGGCAAAAGCAATCAATTCAAGATTTTTAGTTTTTGGATATCATAATCCTAGATTAGGTGTTCCTTTTATATATCTAAAAATCTTCTTAACAACTTTTAAGTGAGATACCCTTGTTGTTGTCTCCGAAGGTGACATAACCTTCGTCTAGGCTAGTGAGCTTAGAGAATTTAGATGGATCTCTAGTCATGTGCCTTAAGCATCCACTATCAAGGTACCATCTCTTGCTCCTAACTTGTGATGGTAAACATTTCTACAAAAAAGGGTGATTTTTAGGTAACCATTTGATCTTGGGTACCTCAAAAATCGATCTAGTCAACTTATCATTTTGCATAGAGTTCTTTATGGTTCCTTTAGGAACTCAAATCAATTTGTGTGGACTATATTTCTTAAGTGGACATTTATAAGCAACATGTCCAAGTTTGCATCAAAAATTGCATTTGGTGCGGGGTGATACATGCAAGGTAGGGCCTTTAACAAAGGAGGTTGGATTTTAGTGAGAGCTACTCACAAATCTGATTCCGCCTCTTCTATGAACGTGACCCTTATTGGTAGAGATCATATTCAAGGGCTTGCTACCAACCTTAAACTTTTCTAAGTTTTCTTTGAGTAGCAAGTTTTTCTTCTCAAGTGCCTCTAAGTATTCACACTTAGTGCATGGAGGCAAAGAAAGACTATCATACTTAAATTTTTCAAAATCAACATTTAAAAGGGCATGCTACTTTTTTAAAGAATTATACTTTTTACACAACATTCTACATTCATCAAATAATTCATGAAAAGCACTTAAAAGCTCATCGAAAGATAAATTTGTATCTAATGAACTACTTACCTCATCTCCAATAGCCATTAGTGCATAGTTAGCGATCTCCTTATTCTTTGTTCTTCGCCTTCAGAATCGCTCGAGTTATCCTACGTCGCTTTGAGCACCTTCTTCTTCTTCTTTACTTGGGATCATTCACTTTTGAAATGTCTCGGCTTTTTGTATTCGTAGCATATAACTTGTTCTCGCTTGGGTTCAATTTTGTTTTTAGTGTCATTTTTAGATTTATTTCTTTTTATGAATTTTTTGAACTTTCTTTTCAAGAGTGCCAAGTCATCATCATAGTCCTCATTACTTGAATTTTCTTTCAAGTGGTCTTCATGAGTTCTTAGTGTCATATCCTTCTTGTTCTTTGGAAAGTTATTCTTAAGCTCTTCATGAGCATTGCAAGTCATTTCATAGGTCATCAAAGACCCAATAAGTTCTTCGAGCGAAAAGTTGTTTAAGTCCTTGGCTTCTTGAAAAGCCGTTACTTTATGATCCTAACTCTTTGGGAGGGATTTTAATATTTTGTTAACAAGTTTGAAATTAGAAAAAATTTTACCAAGTCCTTTTAGACCATTGACGACATCCGTAAACCGGGTGTGCATATCTCTAATGGTCTCACTTGGTTTCATCCGAAACAACTTATAAATATGGACTAAAAGATTAATTTTGGACTCCTTTACTCTACTAGTGCCTTTGTGAGTGATTTCAAGTGTGTGTTAAATATCAAAACCGATTGAATTTGTTTTTATCTAAAGCGCAAAACAAGGCATTCATAGCTTTGGTATTTAAAGTGAAAGTCTTCTTCTCCAACTCATTCCAATTATTCATTGGAAGAGAAGACTTTTGAAATTCATTTTCCATAATGTTCCATAACTCAAAATCCATAGAAATTAGAAAAATCCTCATTCTAGTTTTCCAATAAGTGTAATCCGTCTCATTAAACTTGGGTGGACGTATAATTGAGTGACCCTCTTGGTTGCCAGCAAATGTCATCTCTCTTAGGTTTCATACCAAACCGAGAGTGACTTTGCTCCGATACCAATTGTTAGGATCAAGAGTAGCACTAAGAGGGGGGGTGAATTAGTGCAGCGAAAAAATTACGTCGATTTGAAAATCTTCGTACGATCAAATTTGATTTCGATAAAAACCATTCATTTTTCTTGAGTGAGTATAGAAGAGGGGATTGGACAATTTATAAGTAAAGTTAAATGCAGTAAAGAAATTAAGCAGTAAGGAATGAACACACCAGAATTCATAGTGGTTCGGTCATTGTGACCTACATCCACTTCTGATTCCTCCTCCGTCGAGGTCACTAGCATCTACTACTGGTCTTCCTTCAATAGGCGAAGACTAACCACCTCTTTAGAGCGCTTTCTCCTTTTTATGGGTTTAGAAGATAACCCTTACAAGCCTCACACTTCTTCTTGGATGATTACAAAGCTAAAGAGAGGGAGGAGGACTCTTCTCACTTTTACAATACTTTTAACACCCCAACACTTATAATTTTTTTCACACTTTGATTTCACTTTGTTACTCTTTTATGCAGAAATGGTTGGGGTATTTATAGACTCCAATGACTTCAAAATTAGAGCCAGAAAGTGTCTCATCCCGGATTTTCGGGATACTGGCGGTACCATCGCTTGACACTCTAACACCGAGCGGTACCACCGCCCAATTTGACAGTACCACCGCTTGATAAAGTCTCGGATACTAAGTTCTGATGATACCACCGTCTAGTAAGTAATAACTATCGACGATACCACCGCCCAGACCACTTGGCGATGCCACCACTAGACAAGGTCCAGCAACCTGTTTGGGCTTTGAATCTAGCCCAAACTAGTCCAATTACGGGCCCAATTGGCCCCTAACATAGTTAGTGGAATTACCTCTCAAATCTAACCCTAATTACATGCTAACTATGATTCTTAAGGCATATACTAAGCAAATCAAGTTCGGTTAGTCTAGGTTTCTTCCGGTGAGCATCCGGCGAACTTCTGACGATCTCTCGGTAATGTTCCAACGGACTCCCAGCAAGCTCCTGGACTTCACGACGATCTTCTTGGTGAGTTTTGATGAATTCTTTGGCAAGCTCCTGGACTTCTCGATCAATTCTAGCAAAACTTCCGATGAACGTTCGGACTTCCGACGAACTCTCAAACTCCCAACGAAATCTCGATCTTGACTCAGGTACTTCATTTTGCTTTATGGTTTGATTACTATCATAGTTATTCTTGCACACTTTTCTCAACATATAGATTTGATCAAATAATTTACTAATTGATTTCATCAGCAAAATCTGAGATTCAACATAAGACAAATAATAACAAAATAAGAAGCTAAGTGGTCCGGCACATCATTTGTACACCCAAAACTCCTGATGAACTTCCGACGCATCGTCCGAACCTTCAGCATGTCACCCGATCTATTGGCATGTTAACTCCCTCAACATCCGATCTTGGCACAACGTTCAATTCTTCCCACCTAATGCCCCTTTTTTTTTACTCCAACCCAATGTCTGATTCTTCTTATTTCGATTGTTTTGCCTTTTCAAGATCATGGTTAGTCCTGCATTACTTTTCTCAAAACATTGATTAGATCATAAACTCATCAATTGATTTTATCATCAAAATTGAAGATTCAACACGGGTCTCATCAGAATTATTCTGAGGAGGTTCCAACTTATTAGAGAGATCGTGGCCCAAGGAGATGTAGTAGTGGAAAGAGTTCCATCCGAAGATAACATCATAGATCCACTGACAAAGTCATTGTGTCAGATTGTCTTTAAGCATCACAGGGGTCTAATGGGGATCAAACACATAGGTGATTAGCTTTAGGTCAAGTGGGAGATTTCTAGTCATATGTGCCCTACAAGCCAATCACGTGTGTGATGGCACGTGTGACATAACACACATTCTTTTTACTTATTATTATTATGGCATTTTCCCACTTTATATTGCTTATTGTTGTTAGGACCAGAGCGGCACTAAGAGGGGGGAGATTTCTAGTCATATGTGCCCTACAAGCCAATCACGTGTGTGATGGCACGTGTGACATAACACACATTCTTTTTACTTATTATTATTATGGCATTTTCCCACTTTATATTGCTTATTGTTGTTAGGACCAGAGCGGCACTAAGAGGGGGGGTGAATTAGTGCAGCAGATTAAAACTCGTAAGTTTAAACTCGATTTCATAAATATGTAGATATTTGGATTCGACGAAGGATGACTTAGTAAAAATAGCTCGAGTAAAGGAAGGAGATGAAAACCGAAAGTTTGCTGCTAAGTAAATAAATGATTCAGAAAGTTAAACACTCACACATTCAAGGAACACCACAATTTAAAGTGGTTCGGTCAAATGACCTACATCCACTTGCGAAGCCTTCTTCGATGAGGCTCCCAACTTCCACTAGGATATCAAAATAACTTTATAATTGACACATTGAAGTAAATGAAGAGAAATAGTACCATGAATCCATGATCTCCTTCTCTTCTTTTTGATGATGACAAAGGAAGAGAGAGAAATAGTAGCTTGCATATTTCAAAGAGAAGTAAAAACTTGCACATTTATCCTTTTTGTTGATAACAAAGGGGAGAAGTCGATTGTATTATTTGATGCCGTAGAAAATTATAATGTTTTAACGATTTGGAACTATGTATATGAAGTATGCAATGATTATTTTGATATTAATGTTTTGCATATGACTTTTGCAATGAAAGTCACTATGATATTTGTAATGAAAAGTGAAATTATATATATGACCTCTCTAATGAAAGTCACCATATATATTTTTTTTAATTTTGACTTAAATTCAAAGAGTTGCATTGAAAGGTTATAATTTTTTTATTTTAATTTTTTATATTTCAAAATAGCATATAAATAGGGAGAGCCTGGTTAAAGCTCTATCATTAATTGGTTATCAATATCAAAAAGCCACAGACTATTGAATCCTGAATTTTGATGATAAAATCAAATGATGAGTTTATAGACTAATAAGCATTTGAGATAAGTGACGCAGGAGAAACTTCAATCATAAAAATGTAAATTTTTGAAGCAAGAGAATCAGACATTGGGCCGGAGTGCATCATGTTAAAGTTTGGGCATCGGGCCGGAAGGATCGGGTATTGCGCCAAGAAGATCGGATGTTATGGGAGGTCAACATGCCGATGAATCAGGTAGTACACCGAAGGAAAGGATGATATGTTAAAAGTTCAGATGAAGTGCTAGATGAACAAATGATATACTGGGCAACGTAGGCTGCATGATTATAATTGTTAAGTCTTCATCGAAGTCGTTTAGAGTCTAATTGAGTTGGTTTTGGAGCGTAACCATGTCAACTTGATTAGGAGCCCATTGGGACTAAACTATGGTTAAATTGGGCCTATTAGAAGGCCAATTCAGTGACCTAGGGTTGGGTCAAGTGGTGGTTGCTAGTCATAGGTGCCCTGAAAGCCAATCATGTGAGTGATGACACGTGTGACATAACATGCACTCTCTTTGCTTACTATATTATTTAGTATTTTATCACTTTATATTACTTGTTGCATGAATATGTTGTGATGTCTATGGATTTGTGTAATGAGAATCGGATGAGTTCATGATAATGAGATCGATATGCCATTAAACACAAACCCTAAAGAATCTTGATCATAGGTTATTTGAGAGGGACATCGAGACAATTAGATAAACTAGTGTCTTGTATGCCCATTCATATGATAGAGGCAATTGGTCTCACAACTGCTCATGTGGGAACACTAGGGATACAATGCAAGTGCTCATTGAAAAATGAGTTCACTGATTGATCTGCTTATGGAATGCTAGATAGTTGATTATACCTCATTATCATATACTGATTTTATCGACCTCGTGGTGTATCTGGTCCTTAGACATGAGACACTAATGATGTCCTATATAAGTACTCCACTCTTTGATACCAGACTTATAGACCTGGATGTTCCAGATCTAGTACAGTCGATTATCTAGAGTGGTAGCCAACCTTAGAGGGCTATTGAGTGTCAATAGAGAATTATCCACTCTCAATGCCTTGAGAGAAATATCTCATGTGTTCTTACTTAGAAAAATCCCTCGTTAGGGTCATTCAGATTGAGAGAGAAAGAGCTTTAGGAGAATCTAATTAGAGCGAGACTCAAGTAGAAACCATATAGAACTGACAACACCATACCCAGTATATGGTCTCTATGGTATTAGATGGATGAGAGACTATAGGTACATGATAACTAAGGATAGATAGGTCTAAAGGATTAGATTCCCCTGTATCATTTGGAGACTACAACGTAGTGGCCTAGTATATCTGTAGTCAATGAGTCAAGCGAATTATTATGGAGATAATAATTCATTGAGTCAGAAGGAGTTATGATATGACTTATGACCAGCACGATATTAGGCCTAGAGGGTCACACACATATGGTAGGTATTGTGACAAGTAGAAATTTGGATATGAGATATCTGCTAGAGCTCATATCTTATTGGATATCCAATATGCCCCTGAATTATTGGATCCTTTGGATGAGATCCAATAAAAGCCAATAAGAGATTATTATATAGAGATCCACTAATCTAAGAGGCTTGGGTATTTAGATGGAGATCCAATACCTAATAGGGTAGAATCCATTAGGGTTAAGTTGATAGAGGGCCTCTATAAATAGGAGGGAACCAAAGGGACATTGGCTAGGCCTTCTTGGTTGTCATCTCCTATTCTCCTCTCCCCTTCTCCTCCTAAAACAATAAGTGTAGAGATTTGTATAGTGATTTGAGGAGCATCTTTGCATCCCTTACCATGTGGATTACCGCTAGAGAGGAGGACAGTTGACCTCATTTATTCTCTCCCATAAATTTGTATGAATTCACATATATACGATCTTCCTAGGTTACACAACTATCTCACACGTGGTTTTTAATTTCATGGGTTTTTGTGTACCAATCATTGCATGATGATGAAACCTTTTTGTGGAAATCTAAGATTTTTATATTATGTTCTTCCACTGTGCATGTGATGTAACCCCATATTTTCCTATAATTTGGGGTGTGTGGACAACAAGAAGGGTCGGTCCCTTCTTCATTGCGTGGTGCATGCAACGAGGAGATTTGAGCAGCTATTTGAGGAGCTTTTTCATAGCCCCCACCATGTGGATCACCATTAGAGAAGAGGACAATTGACCTCCTTCATCCTCTCCCATAGATTTATAGGAATTCAAGAATATACAATCTCCTTAGGTAATACAACTTTCTTATATGCGAAGTTTTTTTTTCGTTTAGCGGGTTTTTACGCACCAATCTTCGCACGACAACAAGAGACTATTTTTTTTATGAAAATCTAAGATTTTTATTTTTGTTCTTCCACTGCACATGTGATATTGTCCCAGATTTCCCAACAGTGGTATCAGAGCCAGGTTATTCATGCGAAAGGTTGGTTTATAAACTGCATATGTTATGTTCAATCACGTAGAATTATTTTTATGCGATTGTTGCGATTTTTTGTTGTAGTTTTAAGATCTGGACCATATATCTTCTCCATACTGAAAGATGCTTTAGATTAATATTTTTTTGCTAAAATTATTGTCGTCGAACAAGGGAGAAAGGGTAGCAAATATTGCTGCCCTATAATTTGGCCGAAGGCTGCTTGCAGCCTTGGCCAAGAGCACAACTTGCTACTCTCGGCCTAGCCAAAAGCAGCAAGGTTGAGAGCAGCAAGGGTGCTCTCGACTTGTAGGATTTGCAACTCCTGCAGCTAGGTTTCCTAGCTGCAAGGGGTGTTGGGAAATCATAGGGGCGACATCACATGCGTAGCAAAAGAACAGAAAATAAAATCCCCAATTCCCAAAGATATGTTCGTCGTCGTGTGAAGATTGGTGTGCAAAAATCCATGAAACAGAAAACCACGTGTGAGATAGATTGTGTTACCTATGGAGATCGTATATCCCTGAATCCTTGCAGATCTCTAGGAGAGAGTGAAGGAGGTCAAGCGCCCTCCTCTCTAGCGGTGATCCACACAACAGGGCTGCAACGATGCTCCTCAAAACTTTAGGTCTACTCCGAGGTAGAGAGGGAGGGGAGAATAGGAGAGGCAAGCAAAAGGCTCTAGCCTATGAACCACTGATTCCCTCCTATTTATAGAGATCCCTTATCAACGTAACCATAATGGATCATACCCTATTGGGTATTAGATCTTCATTCAACTACCCAAGCCTCTTATATTAGTAGATCTTTATTCAATAATCTCTCATGCGTGCTTATTGTATCTCATTCATAGGATCCAATAATTCAGGGGCTTATTGGATATCCAATAAGATAGGGGCTCCAGCGGATATCTCATATTCGAACCTCTACTCATCGCAATGCCTATCATATGTGTGTGACCCTCTAGGCCCAATATCGAGCTGGCCATGAGTCATACCTATCAGAACTCCTTGTGATTTAGTGAATTATTATCTCCATAATAATTCACTTGACTCATCGACTATAGACGTACTAGGCCACTACGCCACAGTCCCCAGACAATATAGGGGAATCCAATCCATTAGACCTGTCTGACCTCAGTTACCATGTACCTATAGTCCCTCATCCATCTAATATCCCAAAGATCGTATACTGGGCATGGTGCAGTCAGACCCATATGATTTCTACTCGAGTTTCGCTCTAATTGGATTCTCCCGGAGAACTCTTTCTCTCTCAATCTGAATAACCCTAGCCAGGGATTTGTTTGAGCAAGAACACATTGGATATTCCTCTCATGACACTGAGAGTGGATGATCCTCTATCGACACTCAATAGCCCTCGTAAGGTTGACTATCACTCCTGATGACCAGTTGTGCTAGATCTGGGACATCCAAATCTATAAGTCTAGTATCAAAGAGTGGAGCACTCATACAGGACATCCTTGGTGTCTTAAGTCTAAGGACCAGATAGACTATTGGGACTACGGAATTACTGTCTGACAATAAGGTATCATCAACCATTCAACATTCCGTAAGCTGATCAATCAGTAAACTCATTCTCCAATGAGCACCTGTACTATATCCCTAGTGTCCCTACATGAGCAGCTATGAGACTAGTTGCATCTATCATATGGACGGATATACAGCACACCGGTCTGTCCGATTATCTCGATGTCCCTCTCGAGTAACCTATGACTAGTTGCATCTAGTGTCCCTACATGAGCAGCTATGAGACTAGTTGCATCTATCATATGGACGGATATACAGCACACCGGTCTGTCCGGTTATCTCGATGTCCCTCTCGAGTAACCTATGATTGGGATTATTTAGGATCTATTTTTAAAGGCGAATCGGTCTCATTATCGTGATCTCATTACGATCCGATTCCCATTGCATAGATCCAAAGACATCACAATATATATATATATATATATGCAACAAGCAATATAAACTGATAAATGCCAAAAATATAATAAGCAAAAAGACTACATGTCAAGTCACACGTGTCATCACTCACGTGATTGGCTTGCAGGACACACATGACTAACAAGGGGCACCCTTGGCAGCTAGGGTTTCCTGGCCGCAGGGGCTGCCTTAACGACCAGGACTCGTAGTCGCATGGGGCAAGCAGGTGGCCAGGTTTCTTGGCCACCCAAGACTGCCCTATAGCCACGGTTTCCTAGCTGCAGAGGACTCCTTGGTGGCTAGGGTTTTCTAGCCATATAAGGCAGCCCTATGGCCTAGGATTTATGGCCGCATGGGAGTCCCTAGTGGCTAAGATTTCCTATCCACATAAGGGATTACCTACCACGTGGGGGCACCCAATGGTAGGGTTCCTAAAATATAATAGAATAATTAATTAAATAATTTAATTAATTATTATCTAGTAGTCTACATGGTGATGTGTACATGTGATGTATGATGTGGATGGATGATCATGAACTATGTGATGTGTGTGCAATGTGATGTGATTATTATTATTATTAGGGCCTACGAGCCTCCATTTTTCTCATTTATTGTTAGACCTACATGCTTGTGATTATGTTATAATTATACTCAAAGGCGCAATGGGATCATAGAGGCGATAGCGGGACCTGTGAGGTCGAGACGGACGATCACGATGGATGGAGATGCGCCAAGATGTCGATGCAATCGACGATGATGAGATAAACAATAACAAGGCATGGAGATGCACCGATGCACATATAGATCGTGATGTGAGTGATTAGGCCCACTGGCTCTGGGTTGATCATATTAGGCTGTGGCGCATGATCATCTGGTGTAATTACTCATGTGATGTGTGACTGCTTATATACATACTAGATATGTATATATATTTGCATGTAATGTAGATATATATTAAATATGTATATGTGTGACACATCATAGGAGACTGAATCAAAATCCTCTCTTTCGATAATATTAAGTCGGTAAGCATGAGGTAATTAAATTGACCCACGTGGCCTTCTAACGTTATAGGGAGAAATCAATTCCCGACATAGGTTGAGTTGGTCAAGTCCCTCAAGGCTCACCTATAATATGATTCGAGATCTTGCCTATGACATAAGATGTCACCGATGACTTGAAGACGTGGTATACTTGGTCGAGTCCCTCGAGGGCATATCATCAAATTAGAGTCATCTTGTAATGATGGTTATGACTTAATTGAACATCATGGTTGTGTTAGGACCATTTCGGCACTAAGATGGGGTTGAATTAGTACTTTCAAAAAATTATATTGATTTAAAAATTTCATTCAATAAAGGTCATATCGAAAAGCATTTAAACTTAGAGAGCAAGTGAGAGTAATAAGCAAGTAAATAAATAAGTAATGGTAATGAAAAGCATAAAGGAAATGCAAACCAAATTTATAGTGATTTGGTCATCGTGATCTACATCCACTCCCGATTCCTCTTCACTTGAGGCCAACAGCTTTCACTACCAATCTTCTTTTAACGGGCAAAGATCAACTACCCTCTTACAACTCTTTTTCCTTTTGATAGGCTCAGGAGAGAACCTTTACACCCCTCTTTTATAAGGTATCCCTCACACACCTCCCTTAGAATAATCTCTAAGCTCAAGAAGGAGGGACTCAACTTTCTCACAGAGTTTTCACATTTTAAACCCTAAGTTTTCATTTTCTTTTCTTTCTTTATCAAACAGAAAAGATTGGGGTATTGATAGGCTCCAAATGGATTTAAATTTGGAGTTAAAATAGTCTTATCTCGGGTTTTTGAGGTATTGGTGATACCGCCGCCAATACTAGGCAATACCACCACTTGTCAGTCTGACATTAGACGATACCATCGCCCAATCTGACACTGATACTAGGTAGTACCATCGCCTGACAACCTCGGAGATTGGGCTCTAGCGGTACCACCACCTAGCACTAGGCGGTACCACCGCCCAAATACTACTTGGGAGGCCGAGCCTCAGGCGGTTCCACCACCAAACCCTCCTATAGGTCACTGAATGGGCCAAACAGTAGGCCCAATTCATCCTTAATTTTGGCCCAATTGGCCCCTAATCAAGTTAGCATGGTTACACCCAAAACCAACTTAATTAGACCTAACTAACTCGATCTAGGTACTCACGATTACAAGCACGAATCCTATGTTGTCTGACATATCATTAGTTCATCCAACGCTTCGTTCGAACCTTCAGCGCATCATCCTCTCCTTCGGCGTATTGCCCAATCCTTCGTATGTTGACTCTCACAACATTTAATCTTAACGCAATGTTCGATTCTTTCGGCTCGATGCTCGAACTTATGACACGAAGTCCTTCTGGCATATCAACCAATCCTCTGGCTCGACGTTCAATCTTCTAATATAATTCACTATGGCCAAATGTATGATTCTTCCTACTTCAATCGATTTGTTTTTTTATAATTGAAGTTAGACGTCACTCAAATGTACATTAGATCATAACTTCATTAATTGATTTTATCATCAAAATCTAAGATTCAATAATCTTCCCTTTTTTTAGATGACAACTAATTAATGATAGAGTTTAAACTAAACTCCCCCTATCAATATGCCATAATTGAATGAAATAATTTAATGTAAATAATCATGAGTATTTCATCATTGCATGCATCATGAGTATTGAAGGAACCAATTGATTACATCATTGCATGCATCATAAAATTATGAGTATTTCATGCATAATTATAATTTTAAAATATCAAGGTATCTCATACCATGCATGATTCAAATCATCATCATAACTTCTCCCCCTTTGTCATCAACAAAAAGGAGAAAAGTACAACTTATCAAGTTTTTGAAACATGTAAGTTTTACATCACTTTAGATCATGCAAGCTAGCAAATTTTAGAGATGTGTAAGTTTAGTAATTTTGCTTCTCTTGAGATGTGCAAGCTAGCAAATACTTTGTTTCTCTTGAGATGTGCAAGTTTCACAATTTTGCTTTTCTTTGTGATGTGTAAGCTAGCAAGTTTTTCTCCTTGAAATGTTGCGCTAACAAGTTTTCTTCTCTTTAAAATGTGCAAGCTAGCAATACTTTCTCTCCCTTTGTCAATGTCAAAAAGAAGGGAAGAATATAATATTATAATTCTTTTCCTTTTATATCAATTTTCAAATCATGACAAAAGGTATACAATCATAGATATAAAGAAGTTATACATAATAAAACACAAGTTGTAAACATCAAGAAGTCAGGTGACATATCATGTTTTATTTGATAAGTCAAATAGGAAAAAGAAGGAATCATAGTAACGATCTTGATTCATAAAAAATCTCAAGTTATAATTCCGAGAAATTAAGAGAAACCATGATTCATATGGATAATTCTCCTCTTTAGTAAATGGCAAAAAGAAACATAGGAGAACAAAGAAGAGATTTTGATTCACATAAAATAAATCTCAAGTTATAAATATCAATATCAATATTTGTTTGCATAAGTCTCCTCTTTAGTAAATGTTAAAAAGAAGAAATCATAGAAGATAAAAAGAAATCTTGATTCCCATAAAAGATATCTCAAGTTAAGAAATCAAGAAAAGGTTCATGATTCGATTGGAAAAATCTCATTTAGATTCAAATCATCCAATCATCAAAATCATTTTCATAGTTCAAGAGATTCATAAAAAAAAAAATGATACAAATATATTCATCAATCTCTTTTTGAAAACCCGATATGATAGGGATTAAGAAATTTTTAAGAAAAATGCTTTCCTCTTTTTTAGTTGTTTGAATTCATGTGATTGATTTCATACAAGCATCCCTAAGTTTTTTATGTCAAAATCATGTATCATGTTTAAAAACCAAAAAATAAGTTTCATCATAAAAATCATCAAGATCAATAATCACAAAAATCAATGTTACTTCAAATCATCATCATGCATAATTTCAAAATATAAACTCATCAAGCATGACTTCAAATCATCATTACTTCAAATCATCATTACATTATTATATCATTAAACATAAAATATCTTCAATCAAAATTATTTTTTTTTCTAGTGAGCTTTGTGAAGTGTGTTGGATCTCTAGTCATATGCCTTGAGTATCCACTATCAAGATTTTAATTTTTGCTCATAGTTTTCAATTGTACATATGTCTACAAGAAGGTTGGGTTTGTTCTATGTACCCATTTAGCTTTGGGTCCCTCATGGTTAGATCTATCTATCTTATTTTTTAGCATAAGGTCATTTATGGTTCCATTAGGAATCGAAACCAATTTATATGAGTCATTCTTTTTCAATGAAGATTTATAAGAAAAATGATCATATCTACCACAAAAATTATACAACCTTAGGGGTAATATGCAATGTGGGTCCTTTAACAAAAGTAGTTGGCATTTGTTGAATGTAGTTACTCACAAAGTTGATTCCTTGCTTTCTACGAACATAACCCTTATTGACAAACATCATGTTTAATGATTTGCTACCAATTTCAAAATTTTCTAACGTTTGTTGTAATAACAAAATTTTCTTTTTGTATGAATCTAATTCATCATATTGAGTGTAAAAGGTTAACATGCAATTATCATGCTCATTTTTTAATTTTTAAAATTTGCTAAAAAGAGAAGCATAATCTTTTTTTTAACAATTTATAATTTTTACCAACTAATTTAAATTTATTAAATAAATTATGGAAAGCATCAAGCAATTCATTGTAAGGTAAAGGAGTTTCGATTGAGTCATTTACCTCATCGTCGAGAGCCATCGAGGCGTAGTTTGCCACTTCATCTTCATCGGTTTCTTCTTCATCTTCAGATGCACTTGATTTATCCCATGTTGCCTTGAATACTTTCTTTTTTTATGGTAGCCACTTCTTTTTAAGTTCTCTTTTATTCTTAAATTCTTATTTTATAAACTTTTTAAATTTTCTTGCAAGGAGTTCAAAGTCACCATCACTTAAACTTTTGCTCGAGTTGTCTTCTTTTGTTCTAAGTGTCAAATCCTTCCTATTCTTTGGAATGTTATTCTCATATTTATCATATGCCATATATGTCATTTTATAGGTCATTAAAGACCCAATAAGTTCTTTAAGTAGAAAATTATTTAAGTCCTTTGCTTCTTGTATTGCCGTTACTTTTGGATCCTAACTTTTTGGAAGGGATCTTAGTATTTAGTTCAAAATTAGAAAAACTTTTACCAAGTGCTTTTAAACCATTGACGACATTTGTAAAACGGGTATACATGTCTCCAATGATCTCACTTGGTTTCATTCAAAACAACTCATAACTATGCACTAAGAGATTAATTTTTGACTCTTTAACTCTACTTGTGCCTTCGTGTGTGACTTTCAATGTGTACCAAATCTCATGTGTAGTTTCGTATAAAGAAATATGATTAAACTTATTTTTATCTAAATCGTAAAATAGAAAATTCATTGCTCTAACATTTAAAGAGAACATTTTCTTCTCTAGATCAATCTATTTGTTCATTTGCCTAGAGGGTTTTTGAAAGTTATTTTCAACAATATTCTATAAATTGAAATCCATAGAAAGCAAGAAAACTCTCATACGTGTTTTCCAATACGTGTAGTCCATCCCATTGAACATATGAGGACGAATGATAAAGTGACCCTCTTGAATGCCCAAAAAAACTATTTAGTTTATTTGGATGTTAAACCAATTGAGAAAAACTTGGCTCTAATACTAACTGTTAGGACCATTTTGGCACTAAGAGGGAGGGGTAAATTAGTACTTTCAAAAAAGTATGTCGATTCAAAAATTTTGTTCGATAAAGCTCGTATCGGCAAGCGTTTAAACTTAGAGAGCAAGTGAGAGTAATAAGCAAGTAAATCAATAAGTAATGGTAATTAAAAGCATGAAGGAAATGCAAACCGAGTTTATAGTGGTTTAGTCGTCGTGACCTACGTCCACTCCTAATTCTACTTCAATTACGGCCACTGGTTTTCATTATCGATCTTCTTTTAACATGTGAAGATCAACTACTCTCTTACAACTCCTTTTTTTGACAGGCTCAAGAGAGAACCTTTACACCCCTCTTTTACAAGGTACCCCTCACACACCTCTCTTAAAACAACCTCTAAGCTCAAGGAGGAGGGACTTAACTTTCTCACAGAGTTTTCACACTCTAAACCTCAAGTTTTTATTCTCTTTTCTTTCTTTGTCAAGTAGAAAAGATTGGGATATTTATAAGCCCCAAATAGATTCAAATTTGGAGCCAAACCATTCTTATCCCGGGTTTTCAAGGTACTAGCGGTGGTCAGTACCACCGCTTGCCAGATTGACAACTGGCGGGACCACCACCTATCAGTCTAACACTAGATGATACCATTGCCTAGTCTGATGGTACCACCACCTAACAGCCTCAAAGAATAGGCTCTAATGATACCACCACTAGTCTGGGCAATACCACCACCTAGCATTGGGCAGTACTACTACCTAGACACTGCTTGGGAGGCTGAGCCTTAGGCGGTTCCACTACCAAACCCTACTATAGGTCACTGAATAGACCAAACAGTAGGCCCAATTCACCCCTAATTCGGGCCCAATTGGCCCCTAATCAAGTTGGCATGGTTACACCTAAAACTAACTCAATTAGACCTAACTAACTTGATCTAGACACACACAATTACAAGCACAAACTCTATATTGTCTGGCATGTCATTGGTTCATCCTACACTTCATCCGAACCTTTGGCACATCATCCTCTCCGTCCTTCAGCATGTTGACTCCCACAACATTCGATCTTGGCGTAATGTCTAATTCTTTTGGCCCAATGCCCGAACTCATGGCATGAAGTCCTTTTGGCATGTCGACCAATCCTCCAGCCCAACGCTCAATCTTCTGACATGATTCACTTCGGCCCAACATCTGATTCTTTCTACTTTAATCGATTTTCCTTTCCATGATCAAAGTTAGTCCTATGTCACTCAAATACACATTATATAATAACTTTATCAATTGATTTCATCATCAAAATATGAGATTCAATAGGTTGGTCGAGTCCCTCGAGGCCATGATAGTTCGGAGGCCGAATAGGATGGGAATAACAAACAGTTATGATTGACAAGAGCTACTTACCTTTTCGGGTTTAGCATGATTGGTTGAGTCCCTCGAGATTATATTAAGATATTGATTGGATCCCGATCCCCACTAGAGATTTATCGGGGGTCTCCGATTCACATACTAGAGGGAGTTATGTGTTTCGCGAGAAAATAATAGGAGTAGATTAAGATAGAAGACAATATCTTAATTATTTACTTTTTTAAAATATGCATGTTATTTATTTCTGCTACATATATATTTTTAGAAAATGTCGCTTTCAAATCCCTTATGTGGCATACTTGATGTCAACCGTCTCATTGGTCCAAATTACATGGATTGACTCCGCAACCTAAGAATCATTCTCACGATGGAGAAGATCGCGTATGTCCTTGATATAGTGATGCCTATGCCCGAGGATGAGATCGCTCACTATGTGAAGTATATAAATAACTCCACTCTTGCTCAGTATTACATGTTGAGCTTCATGACTCTGGAGTTATAGAGACAACATGAAAAAATGGATGTTAGATCCATCTCATGCATGTCCGTAAATTGTTTGAAGAATAGGAAAGAACTTAGTGATATGAGATATTCAAGAATCTCTTCCATGTTAGGATGACTAAGGGGACACTAGTTCATAATCATGTTCTTAAAATGATTGAGTGGATAGAGAAACTCATGGGTCTAGGTATGGTCCTAGAGGATAACATGTGTGTGGATCTTGTGCTTCAGTCCCTACCAGAATCTTTTTCTTAGTTTATTATGAATTTTAATATAAACAAGCTTGAGGTGACTCTCCCTGAGCTCCTCAATATGTTGAGGGAGGCTGAGAGCACCATAAAAAAAAAGAAGCCAGTTCTTTATGCTGGTGAGACTAGAAAGAAAAAGAAGGCAAAAAAGTCCTTTAAGAAGGGAAAGGGCAAGGGAAAATCAGATAAAACAAAAGTTGCCAAGAAGACCCAACAAAGGACAAAGGTCAATGCTTCCATTGTGACAAAGACGAGCATTGAAAGAGGAACAACAAAGAGTACCTAACAGAGAAGGTGAAATAGAAGCTTGGAGGAGCTTCAGGTACATTCATAACCAATCATCATTTGTCAAACTCTTTTGATAATACATGAATATTGGATACCGATAGTGCTTATCACATATGTAATTCATTATAGATTCTAGCAAGACCTAAGAGATTGGTAATAGGCGAGATAGACCTTAAGATCGGCAATGGAGCAAATGTTACTACAGTGTCTATTGACGAGGTCACCCTACATCAACCAGGTAGAGTTATTATTGTATTGGATGCATGTTATTTTATTCTTTTTATTATCAAAAATATTATTTCTAGTTTATGTTTAATAGTTAGTGGATATAAATTAGTTTTTTAGAATAATGGTTATTCAATATTATTATATGATAAGATAATCACAAGAGGAACATTATATAATGGTTTAGTTATGCTAGATATTGCTCCACATAACATGAATGTAAGTGTGTCCAAAAGAAAACGAGAAAAAGTGAACAATGCATACATATGGTATTGTAGGCTAGGTCATATCTATGAGGGAATGATTCAAAAGTTACTGAATGATGGATATTTAGATCCATTCGATTTAATCATATGCAACTTGTGAACCTTGCCTTCGTAAATAACTAACCAACTCTCCATTTAGTGGAACTAGAGAGAGAGCCACTAAGTTATTGGAATTTATACATAGCGATGTATATGGTCTCATATCAACTCAAGCCATATATGGTTACTCCTACTTCATTACTTCCACTATCGAATTCTCTATGTATGGATCTATTGGAGCCTCTATCTTATTGGATATCCAATAAGCTCCTAAATTATTGGATGCTATAGATGAGATTCAATAAGAGCCAATGAGAGATTATTGGGTAGAGATCTACTAATCTAAGATGCTAGGGTAGTTGGATGGAGATATAGAACCCAATAGGGCAGGATCCATTAGAGTTAAGTTGATAGAGTGTCTCTATAAATAGGAGGAAACCAAAGGGCCATAGGCTAGACCCCTTTTGACTACCACCTCTTATTCTCCTCTCCCTATCTCTTTCTTAACCAACAGCTCCTATTTATGCTAGTCATATGTGCCCTACAAGCCAATCACGTGAGTGATGACACATGTGACATAATACATATTCTTTTTATTTATTATATTATTTAGTATTTTATCACTTTATATTGCTTGTTGCATATATGCTTTTATATATTGTGATGTCCTTCGATCTGTGCAATGGGAATCGAATCATGATGAGATCACAATAATGAGACCAATTCACCTTTAAACACAAATCCTAAATAATCTTAATCATAGGTTTTGAGAGGGACATCGAGATAACCAGATAAACTAGTGTACTATATACCCGTCAATATGATGGAGGCAGTTAGTCTCATAGCTGCTCATGTGGGGACACTAGGGATATAGTGCAAGTGCTCATTAGAGAATGAGTTCATTGATTGATCCGGTCATTAGAAGTGACACCTAACCTTATGAGGACTATTTAGTGTCAATAGAGGATCATCCACTCTCGATGTCATAAGAAGAATTTCTCATGTGTTCTTGCTCAGACAAATCTTTGACCAGGGTAATTCGGATTGAGAGAGAAAAAGTTCTCCAAGAAAATTCGATTAGAGCGAGACTCGTGTAGAAACTGTATGGACCTGACAATACCATGCCCAGTATATGGTCTTTGGGGTATTAGATGGATGAGGGACTATAGATATACGATAACTAAGGATAGATAGGTCCAATGGATTAGATTCCCTTGTATCGTCTAGGGGCTACGGCGTAGTGGCTCAGTGTGTCTGCAATCGATGAGTCGAGTGAATTATTATGGAAATAATAATTCACTAGGCCAGAAGGAGTTCTGATAGGTTTGACTCACAACTAGCTCGATATTGGACCTAAAGAGTCACACACATATTGTATGTATTGCGACGAGTAGAGGTTCAGATATAAGATATCCTTTAGAGCCCCTATCTTATTGGATATCCAATAAGCGCCTGAATTATTGGATCTTATGGATGAGATCCAATAAGAGCCCATGAGAGATTTTTAGATAGAGATCCAGTAATTTAAGAGACTTTGGTAGTTGGATGACGATCTAATACCCAATAGGGCAGAATCTATTAGGGTTAAGTTGACTAGGGGGCCTCTATAAATAGGAGGGAACCAAACACCCATCAGCTAGAGGTTTCTTGGTTGCCACCTTCTATTCTCCTCTCCCTTTCTCCTCCTCAGATAGTAGGTGTAGAGATTTAGGCAGTGATTTAAGGAGCATCGTCGTAGCCTTGCTGTGTGGATCACCACTAGAGAGGAGGATGCTTGACCTCCTTCATCCTCTCCTACATATCTGTAGGAGATAAGGATATACGATCTCCCTAGGTAACACAACTATCTCATGCATGGTTTTAAGTTTTGCGGGTTTTTGCATACTAATCTTTGCATAATGATGAACACATTTTTGGGAGATTTGGAGTTTTTGTTTTCTGTTCTTCCACTATGTATATGATGTCACCCCTAAATTTTTCTACAGTTTGGGGCATATGGATAGCAAGAAGGGTCGATCCCTTCTTTATTACATGGTGCACTTAGTGAGGAGAATTGAGCAGTGATTTGAGGAGCATCTTTGCAGCCCCTACCATGTGGATCATCGCTAGAGAGGATGACAGTTGACTTCCTTTATCCTTTCCCACAAATCTACAGGAATTCAGAGATATACGATCTCCATAGGTAACATAACTTTCTTATGTTGAATCTTGGATTTTGAGGATGAAATCAATTAATAAATTATTGATCTAATCCATGTGTTGAGATAAGTATTATAGGATTAACTATGATAATGAATAAAGCATAAAGCAGATGTTGGGACAGAGTCAAAGATCAGATGATATTACGAAGATTTGGACGATGTGCCAGAAGTTTGTCGAGAGTTCATCAAGAGCTCACCGAGAGATCGTGGGGAGTTCATCAAGAGTTCATCGGGAGCTCGCCGAGAGTTCATCGGGAGTTCGTTGAGAGTTCGTCGATAACTCATTGAGTGTTCATCAGGAGTTCACCGAGAGTTCGTCGAGAGTTCGCCGAGAGTTCGCCGAGAGTTCGTCGGGAGTTCGCCAAAAGCGTGCCGAGAGTTCACCAGAAGTTCGTCGAAACTTTGCTGGAAGAACAATTAACATACCAGACAAAGATTGCTTAGTTAATGCCTTAATTGTCATAGTTAGAACTTAGATTAAGTTAGGATTGGGAGGTAATCTCACTAACTCAGTTAGGAGCCAATTGGGCCCGATTTAGAGCTGAGTTGGACCGAATGGAAGGCTAACTTGGAGCCTTGCCTAGCGGTGGCACCGCCTAGGGTGGGCAGCGGAACCGACTAAGGCTCAACCTCCCAAGTGGTATGGGTGGTACCATTGGGTAGTGGTACCACCAGTAGTTAATGCTGCTAGGTAATGATACTGCCCTATCAGGTAGTGGAACTGCCAGAGCCCAGTCTCTGAGGCTCTGTCAAGTAGTAGTATCGCTAGACTGGGCAGTGGTACCACCCAGTACCTCAGAAATCCAGGATGAGATACTTTTTGCCTTCAATTTTGAAACCTTTGGAACCTATAAATACCCCACTCCTTTTTGCATGAATGGGTAACAAAAAGTGTAGAAAAGTGTGAAAAATTCTTTAAGTGTTGGGGTATAAAAGTGTTGTAAAAGTGCTAAGGGTCCTCCTCTTTCTTCAGCTTTGTAATCATTAGAGAAGAGGTGTGAGGCTTGAAGGGTTGTCTCTTAAACCCGTGAAAAGGATAAACACTTTGTAAGAAAGTAATTGGTCTTCGCCTATTGAAGGAAGAGCATTAGTGAATGCCGATGACCTCGATAGAGAAGGAATCGGAAGTGGACGTAGGTCATAATGATTGAACCACTATAAATCTAGTGTGTTCTTTCCTTACTGCTTTCTTTTATTACTTAGTTGCACTCTACACTTTACAGTTACTCTAAGTCATTACTTTCATTACTTTCCGATATGGGCTTTGTCGAAACGATTTTATTGAACGAAATTTTCCAAACCAACGTAATCTTTATTGCTGCACTAATTCACCCCCCCCTCTTAGTGCCAGATTGATCCTAACAATTAGTATCAAAGCAAGGTTACTCTCGATTTGGTTTAAAATCTAAAAGAGATGGCTTTTGCCGACAATCATGAGGGTCATTCTATCACACATCCTCCCATGTTCAATGGAACGAACTACCCTAATTGGAAAACTAGATTGAGGATTTTCCTAATTTCTATGGATTTCTAGTTATGGAATATCATTGAAAACAGATTTCAAAAGTCTTCTCTTCTAATGAATAAATGGAATGATTTGGAGAAGAAGACTTTATTTTTTAACGCAAAGCCATGAATGTTTTATTTTATGCTTTAGATAAAAATGAATTCAATCAAGTTTTTATTTGCGAAATGCCTTATGACATTTGGCATACACTTGAAATCACACACAAAGGCACGAATAGAGTTAAGGATTCAAAAATCAATCTTTTAGTTCATAGTTATGAATTGTTTCGCATAAAACCAAGCAAGACCATTGGAGACACGTATACCCGGTTTACGGATGTCGTCAATGGTCTAAAAGCACTTGGTAAAAGATTTTCTAATTTTGAACTTGTTAATAAGATATTAAGAACCCTTCCAAAGAGTTGAAATCCTAAAGTAACCACAATTCAAGAAGTCAAAGACTTGAAAAACTTTCCACTCGAAGAACTTATTGTGTCTTTGATGACCTATGAAATGACATGCAATGCACATGAAGAACTTGAGAACAACCTTCCAAAGAACAAGAAGGATTTGGCACTTAGAACTCAAGAAGACCACTTGAGAGAAAACTCAAGTGATGATGATGATGATGGTGATGATAACTTGGCACTTCTAACTATTAGGAACGAGTCGGTACTAAGAGGGGTGAATTGGTGCAGCGATAAAAACATCGGTTCTAAAATTCTTCGTATGATAAAAACCGATCTTGGAAGATGTTAACTTGAAAGCATAAGGGAGCATAGTGAAAGTAATAAGAAGGTAAAGCAGTTTGTAGTAAAGATAAATTACTCAAAAGGAAATGCAAACCGATTTTATAGTGGTTTGATCGTCGTGACCTACATCCACTTCTGATTTCTCTTCACTCGAGGCCACCGGCTTCCACTACCGATCTTCTTTCAATGGGCAAAGATCAACTACCCTTTTACACCCCTCTTCTTCTTTTCACAGGTTTAGGAGACAACTTTTTACAAGCACTCACTTCTCTCTGAACAAAATTCTAAACTTAGAATTAGAGGAGGGGATCTCTCAAGTGTTTATTATAGCGTTTTCCCACTTTTGAATTCTTTGTGCTTGTATATATTAACCAAGGATGAGAGGGGTATTTATAGGTCTCAAATGGATTCAAACTTGGAGCCTAAAAATGTCTCATCCCCGATTTTTGGGATCCTGATGGTACCACCGCTTGTGCTAGGCAGTACCACCGCTTGCAGCACTGACACTAGGCGGTACCACCGCCCAATATGGTAGTACCATTGCTTAACACCTTGCCACTAGGCGGTACCACTGCCCAGTCTAGCAGTACCATTGCTTGACAATCTCTCGGAGACTGTGTCTGGACGGTACCACTGCCTAACACAGTCTTAGAGATTGTGCCACGACGGTGCCACTTGTTGGGTCACTATTTAGGCCTTTCACATGGCCTAACACAGCCCAAACTTGGGCCCAACTGGCCCCTAATTGATTTAGCTTAATTACATTCTAAACCAACCTAATTAGACTCTAAACTAACTCAATCTAGACATAATCGATTATAAACGAATCCTTATTGTTCGGCATGTCATTGGTTCATCCGGTGGTTCCTGTGATCTTTCGGCACATTATCCTCTCCTTCGGTGTATTGCCTAATCGGCATGTTGTCTTCTCGCAACATCCGATCTTCTTGGCACAATATCCAATCTTCTTGGCCCGATGCCCGAATTCACGGCCTGAAGCCTTCTATCAATACGTCGACTATTCCTCTGGCCCAACGTCCAATCTTCTAATATGTTTGCTCCAGCCCAACGTCCGATTTCTCCTACTTTAATTAATTTGCCTTTTCTAATCGACGTTAGCCCTACGTTACTCAAAACGCTCATTAGATCATAAACACATTAATTGATTTCATCATCAAAATCCGAGATTCAACACTAAAAAGAAAATTTAAAAAATCTTAACAAAATTAAACATGACATTAAATACAAAAATAAACCTAAAAAAGATCAAATGATTTGCTATGAATGCAAGAAGCCGGGGCACTTCAAAAGTGAATGTCCCCAAGTGAAGAAGTGTTAGGATCATTTTATTTTCCTTTTATTTTCTATGTTTTTTTTTATTTTCTACGTATTTATTAAGTCTGTTTAGTTTAATTAAAATTGAAACTCTATAAATAGGGATGTAACTACTTCTTTTCGGTTATCTACAGAAATAGTCTTTTGACAAACCCTAGGAGGTCGATCCCCTCGAAGTGATCAAGGAGATCGATCCTCTCGAAGTGATAAGGAGACATCACCTAGGCGATCCTTGGCGTTCTCGCTGCGCTATAACTATTAAAACAAAAAAAATAAAATAAAATAAAAAAGAAGAAGAAAAGAAGAAGAGGGTTACGCCGGCGGCCACCGAGAAGGGTCCCCTGCTTCCCTTCTTCCCCACCGCCGCCCCTGCTCTCCGGCAGGCCGCACCCTACAGCGACCCTTGCTGCCTCTTTCCCACCGCCGGCGCTGCTTCCCGGCCGATCGACCAACGCCGCCGCTGCCCCCCCGGCCAGCGACCGTTGCTGCCTCCTCGCTTCCCCATCTCGCTCGAGCGAGAAGGACCGCCGGCGCCGTCTCCCAGCCAGCGGACCACTCCTTCGTCGTTGATACCATCGGCGACGCTGCCCTAACTTCCCTGCCACCGTGCCCCCCCCCCGGGTCGCAGCCGCAGCCGCCGGTTGCCCCCCTCCTCACGGCGACCGAAACAGGGCAACTCACCGCTGCTGGCCTTGTTTCCAGCCGCGCCTCCTCCAGCACTCCTCTTCCCCTCGAGCGCTGTCGCCGCCTAGCCGACCCACCACCGCTGCCAGCCACCGTGCGACGACCGCCGCTCCCCCTTGCTCTGCATCCTCTGTAACCGAAACAGAGCAAGCACAGGCAACTCACCTTGCTGCCCTGTTTCCAGCCGCGCCACAGTCGCGCGGGTCCCCTTGCTGCTGCGAAAGCCGGCTACCGCCACCGTCGCTGCTACTGCCCAGCTACAGTGCGGATGCCCTTGACTAGACATAAGAAACAAGAATCGGAGATTATCAATTTGCAATCTTACGCAATGGCTACCGATAACTCATGAAGGCATAAATGGAAGCGTTGAAAACCAAAATTGAGAATCGACTATAAGAAACCCTCCATGATTTCAAAAAGAGTTTGTTGGAGCACTTTAGCGGGTTTCAACAAGATGTGAGCTCAAATTCTATATTGAACAGATTGGGAGATACAAGAAAAGGGCCCCAGGATGGTGACACACTACCCACGCATCAGGGTAGAATTTCCACGATGGGAAGATGGGGATCCGACCAATTGGATCTCTAGGGTGGAAAATTTTTTTCGTTTTCACAGAACCCCAGAAGAATCTAAGGTAGAAGTGGCCTCAATCCAGCTCAATGGAGATGCAATCCAATGGTACGATTGGTATGAAACTTGCCATGGAATTCCTTCGTGGGAGCAGTTCAAAAGAGGGCTTCTGTTCGCTTTGGCCCATCCGAATATGAGAATGTTGATGGCTAACTCGCCAAAATTCGTCAGACTTTTACAGTGTTGTAATATCAGAGTAGGTTTGAAAGATTGTCAAACCAAGCTAGAAATTGGTCAGAACGATAACTTCTGGGTACATTTATTGAAGGGCTTATTCCCGAGATCCGGTGTGAGGTTAAGGCTCGTCAACCCTGCACTATGATGGCTACGATTTCATTTGCACGCCTGCATGAGGAAAAAATCAGTGTGAAATATCATCGAAACAGATGTGCCAATAAACAAGTGATTAGCAGGCAACCTACCTCATCTACTCTGAGGAAAAAATCAGTGTGAAATATCATCGAAACAGATGTGCCAATAAACAAGTGATTAGCATGCAACCTACCTCATCTACTCCTAGTCGAAATCATAACACTAGCAGACTAACCCGAGAAGAACTCAAAGAAAGGTTAGCTAAGGGTTTGTGCTGGCATTGCGATGAAAAGTGGAGTAAGGAGCACCGATGCAAACACGGAAGACTTTTGATAATTGAATCGATCGAGGAGGAACCGGAAGTAGAAGTGTCGAATTCCGATCATGAAGATGTAGAAACTGATGATGATATTGAAGCCGTCACACATATAGTGCATGCATTGGCTGGCTACTCTAATCCACAAACTATGAAAATTGGGGGAACTCTGAAACACCAGCCTGTTACTGTTTTGATTGATATGGGTAGCACTAATAATTTTATGGATAGGAAAGTTGTAGCCCGATTAGCTTACCACATCAAATGTTATGACAAATTTGAAGTCAAGATCGCCGATGGATAGATTTTAGCCTGTGATAGCAAGTGCTCAAAGATAAAACCGACTTTGCAAGGCCAAGAATTACTTGTGGATTTCTTTTTATTAACCTTGGAAGACTATGAAGTGGTGCTCAGAATTGAATGACTATCAACCCTAGGTGATATCTCCTAGAATTTTTCTAAACTAATTATGAAGTTCTTTATTAATGGAATGCAGGTGACTCTCAAAGGAAGATGCGGAGGTAAGGTTACAACTATCACTAGCCATCGGATGGAGCGGGTCCTCCGGAAGACACACACCGGATTCTTGGTGCAATTGCAGAACATTAAAAAGGAAATGACAGTGAACATTCCGGCTAGAAATATTAAATCATTGCTAACAGAGTTTGCAGATATATTTGCAGAGCCACACGGACTTCCACCTCTTTGATGTCATGATCATCGGATCTCACTATTACCTGAGAAGGCACCAACTAATGTCTGACCCTATAGATATCCACATTTCCAAAAGGCAGAGATAGAGAGGATTGTCATAGAGATGCTCAAAACAGGAGTTATACGAGCTAGTGTTAACCCATATTCCTCCCCAGTCTTACTAATCAGAAAGAAGGATGGCTCATGGCAGATGTGTGTCGACTATCGAGCACTTAA